>VXBW01008039.1:1141440-1214986 GCA_013400375.1 Thinocorus orbignyianus | reverse complement strand
CGGCTCGGCTCGGCTCGGCTCGGCTCCGCGGCCCTGTGCCGTTAGGGTGGCAGCCCTCCGGGCACCCCTCTGCCTGCCCCCACCGCTGAGCGCTTCATCAGCGCTAATGAGCCTCGGGATACCCGCCAGGGAGGGAGGGAGGGAGGGAGGTTTCATGGCCCCGAGGCGCAGATGCCGAGCCAGGGCGCAGTGGGGTTTGCAGCCAAAGCATCCTTATGTCCGTCAGATTCGCTAGCAGAGAAAAGGGGGAAAGAAGGTCCTATGGACTTCCTATGGACCCTTCCCCATTCTTCATCAGGTCTTCTCATGACAATTTACCCACTCATTTAGGCCGTTCAGTTCAAGGCCACTCTCTCCACTGACTGTCACCCATCGTTGGGTGTCACAACAGAGGATATTCATCATTTTCTGTACACAGGCAGAGCGTTCTGGTTGGAGTCTGTGGTAAATTCACGTCCATCCTTCACACCTCTACTACCTCTGGTGGGGGCAGACTGCTGCTTTCAGTAGTGACCCACCTAACTCGGAAATAATTTACTGTCCAACAGGTTTCTGCACATCCAAAACACTAGGCAGATGGCCACTGCACATGCTACAAAGAAGCAGAACTTTTGACAGGTAATTCCTTCTTCCCTTCCTCTTTCTCTCCCCTTTTAGGAAAAAATATAGCAGTAAAATTATTTTAACACAAATAAACATACATTCAGCCTTTTGTCAGCACAGAAAGACATCCAGTTGTGATCACGTTCCTGAATGGCATCGCTGCACCAACAAGCCTGTGATGTAGACATACTCCTCCCACCTGGAAAATAACCAAAAGAGTGGCCGTGTGTGAAAGCTTTGTTGAAGGAACTTGCCTGGTACAACACTGAAGCTCTGTGGGGAGGCGGGAGCAGCAGTCCAGATAGCCTGCCTATTCACCTAAGAAACCCAGACTTTCCATGTTTGGCAAGCTGGAACATAGGAAGTTCCATTCAAATATGAGGAAAACCTTCTTTCTGGTGAGGGTGACAGAGCACTGGAACAGGCTGCCCAAGGAGGTTGTGGAGTCCCCTTCTCTGGAGACCTTCAAGACCCGCCTAGATGTAACCCTGAGTAATGTGCCCTAGGCAATCCTGCTTTAGCAGGGGAGTTGGACTAGATGATCTATAGAGGTCCCTTCCAACTCTGACAATTTTGTCATTCCATGACATACATTTTGCATCTGCAAAAAGTGAGGTGAGAGTCCCACTAGTCAGGAGCTTCCTTCCCTACACCAACCTGGTAAGTTACCTGTTTGCCTGACACAGCAACTCACAGTGAATTAGAGAATCATAGAATGGTTAGAGTTGGAAGGGACCTTAAAGGTCATCGGGCTCCAGCCCCCCTGCCCCACCACCCACTAGACCAGGTTGCTCAAAACCCCATCCAGCGTGGCCTTGAACACTTCCAGGGATGGGGCATCCACAGCTTCTCCAAGCAGCCTGTTCCAGTGCCTCACCACCCTCACAATAAAGAATCTCTTCCTGATCCTAATCTAAATATGTCCTCTTTCAGTTTAAAACTATTACCCCTCATCCTATCATTGCACTCCCTGATAAAGAGTCCTTCTCCACCCTTTCTGCAGGCTTTCTTTAGGTACTTGAAGGCTGTTATAAGGTCTTCCCACAGCTTGTCTCCTGGGAGAGAAATAATATATTGTGAAGCTAATTAAGAACTAACATGATACCATATATACACATGGGGTAAATCAATGGTGTACCTCTAATCTTAATTCTACCATTTCCTAGTTTGTCATGTTGAATTTCGCAGTTCTTGCACTGTATTTCTCTGCTTATAAAGGCAAAACTGTAAAACCAAACCCAACGTAATAAATAACATCTTTCAACACTCATTCTGGTGCAGTGGAAGGGAAGAGCTACCACCACACAGAAAACAAAGCAGCACCTGATGAGTTAACGGTAACTGTATGCAATGGAGAGGAGGGAAGCACTCTGCCATAGGGGTTCACAGCATTATTTTGGAAGAGGAATGCCAGGACTCAGTCCTCCCTTGGTTTGATATTCTCCTGTAGTGATAAATGCTTTTTCACATGTTTCCTTATTGCCCTGACTGATGAGAAATAAGGAACAACACACACAGGACAAAATACGTAGTCTAAGATTTTCCAGTTTGGAAAAGTGATAAGTGAATGAGAGATATAACAGAGGTCTGTAAATTCCTATGCAGCACAGAGAAATTGAACAGAGAAAGTATCAAAATAGGAGAACTAAGAGACACCCAGTGACAGCATGAGGAAAAGAGTCTAAACAAACAAAAAAGATACTGTTTTCCACAGACACAATCATCAAACTGTGGAAGTCGCTGCCACAAGAGGCTGCGGAGGACAAAACTGCATCTGAGTGACAAAAGGTTAGACAAAGCCACAGAGCACAAAGCAGCTACTAAACACAGCATTCAGGGGCTCGGGAGATTTCTGAAACGTTGGCAGCCTGGAGGTGGGTTGGCTATGAGAAACAAGTTACCTTCCACGGGTCTTGGATCTGGTGCTCTTTCCTACCAGCCGCTTAGTGGCCACTGTGAGGACGAGGAACCTGGGTGAGCATCAAGCCAGCAGGACAAGTCTTCTCTCCTAATTCTTAATTACATTCTCTAGCTTAAGAAAAAACAAAGTGCAGACTATGATAAAATGAAAACAGAAATTGAACCGCTACAAGTCTACCAAGGATTGAGTGTTTTGTAATAAAGATCTCATAAATGGCTATTAGGGCAGTAACCAGTAACCTACACTGTCAGAAATGGCACAGACATGAAAAGCTGATTTTAAGTGAGTTTTAAGGATACACTAATATCTGTGCATACCATTCCAGCAGGAAATCTGATTTATTGGTTTAAAGATACACAGAAAACCAAACGTTTTTATTTTCTTTTATATTTTTTTAGGTTTCAGTTTCATTATATATCCTTTTAATTAGCTATTCTCACTGATGTGGTTATCTGATCTTGTGAATTCTACAAGAAAATCTTGGGTTTTTTAAAGAACACTGACAGATACATTAAAGGAGTAAAATAATTGACACAATCATCTATTACTTTAAGAAGTGCTATTGCAAAAACTATTACTGTTAAATTCTTTGCATTTGTTATTTTTCTTAATGAAACCCAGTTTCACAAATAGAGTGGTATCCTTGCAAGGCACAAGATAGTGGTCACAGAAGAATAAGAGGTGGACAACAATTAATGNATGTAATTTTTTTTTTTTTTTTTTTTTTTTCTTTTTTTTTTTTTTTTTTTTTTGTACTTTTATGTACTTTTATGACTGCATCCAAAGATCCCGGTAAGAATTGTTTTCTCTTTGTTGTATAAACATAGGTAGAGGGAGAAAGTCTCAAGTACAGAGATATTATAGTCTAAAACCTTGGGTGTTGAAACCTTCATGGAAACACTTGTCTTGCACTCCCTGTGCCATCAATGGACAGAAGCTGGGCCCTCCAGAGGAGGATACCAGGGCAGAACCAGCCCTGGAAATACCAGTTTTTACACCCTGAGCCCTAGCACAGACTCAGCACCTCATCTTCCCTCCCCAACAGCTCTTGTTGCAAACCCTGGTTTCAAGAGACAGGAGGTTTACATGTGAATAAAGACATGGGGATGAGGACAGAGCATGTCCTAGGTTTCATTTCAAGATCAGCTAACCTAGGAAAGGCTGAGCGGTGAGGTGCTTGGGAGGTGAAGACAAGAAACTTGTGACTGATACAAGGCGGCAGGGGAAGATGATTCAAATGGGGTTTTGTATGGTCCTCACAGTCAGGAAAATAAATTTTGCAGCACCAGTTTGCATATCCCTAGGGAGGTAGAAAGCACCTAGGGTTTCATAACAGGGAGGAAGAACTCAAAATACCAAGACCTTGAGATGATGGAAACATGACCAAAGTTTTGATGAAACGGCTGGGAAAGAAAGTGCAGCCTTTAGAACCGTTACATAGAAAGAAGCTGCGTCATTTCAGGTCTAGCTTGAATATGCATATTTAAAAAGAGACAAAATCAAGAATGACATCCAGATGGCAAGCTTAAAAAAAAAAGAGCACCACAGAGCTTTATATAATGACAGGGGAAAAAAAGAGATTTCAGGAAGTGCTTCGGGGAAAGATCCAGAACTTTATTTTACATTGGCAGCCTGGCAAAGATGTGGGTTTGGAAGGTTAGAAGACGTGTATGCAGTAAGTGACATATTGAAAGCTAAAAGTGCTCTGTGAGAACATACTAGCTTATTTAAAAGAAAACTTGTTCACAGGCTTATCACAGAAAAAAAGTTGCAAAATCTTTGGGACATGAGTCAGCATGGTAGGCAACTTTAACACTGAATTGTACCAGTAATTTAGGATTATATGTATACCTAATGGTGGCACTGGTTTATTTACCTTGCTCAAGCAGACCTTAAACATGACACCAGTACTGTGTGGATATTGTGACCTAAGGAGATTTGCGTGCTGCAGTTCCCACCAAGAACTCCACTGCTAACTATAAGAAGACAGGATGAAACTGGGTTTCTCAACACCATAAGGCAAGAAGCTAAGGAGAAAAATTGTAAACAAATTGATTTTCCTTGTGATAAGAATGTAAGACTTAATTCAAAATGAAAAAGGCAACAAGTTTTCTTGTGCATAGAAAATGTGAGCTGTTTGTTACACTTCCGATGAGCACCCAAAAACTGAAATAAAAGCTAAGCCATTTCTCCTTAGACCCACTTACCAGTTTCTGTCTGAGTAAGAAGTAAAACTATTTTCAGACAAGTAGCTACAGCTTTTTATAAATGTTCATCTACTTTGGTATCTACCTATTCCAGTAAAGTAGTCTGTAGTAAACTCTTCAAAATGTGTCATTTTGTCTGAGGCTTGTGAAAGTGATCTACAAAGAAAAAATACTGCCACTCCCCTCCTCCACCCCCCCCTCCTTTTATTTTCCCTGTAATTTCTAAGAAGGCCTGTCAATTTTTATTAATTATTATGATTATTTTAGCAATTCAGATGTGTTTATACCCAGTAGTAATTACAAAAAAAATCACATCTCAAGAGAAAAGAGTAAAATAAACTGTGTAGGATTTTTAGACAAGATTATTTAAGTTTATGATGGTATATGTTTTCCCTAACACTTGCATAACTGTACTGAGCAATTAACTTGTGGGCGAATTTAGTAGGTTTTTTTTTTTTAGAGTATTCACTAGCATCAGTTCTTTAGTGAGCAGGTCAAGTTCTGCACACTCAGGCATTCAGGTGATCCTCTAGCAAAGCAAGTAATCCAATCTTGATTACTTTTCCTCCATGTATTATTAGATATTATGTATTTATATTTTTTTTACGTAAGTATTTATTTATGTATTTGTTTTGTGATATTGCTAAGATAAAAAAAGAAGTAGGAAAGACACTCAAACTAGTACCTTTTAGACCTTTCCCACAGATCATAAAAATGTAAAAGTGAGCCCAAAAGAAAATTTCTCTACAAATCACCTCTAAATTGCAAGAAGCCCCTTATTCTGTTGGAAAGGAGACTGTACCTTTTCTGGCCTCTGCCCAGACTAGAGGTACCACCACTGGTTGTGACAGACAGCAGAAGGAAGACCGGGGCTGGTGGCATCTCCTTCAGCACGAGGGCCCTCTGGAGCAGAGTGGCCTTATCCATGCTGTGCCGTGTTCAATCCCTTACATGGTAAACCTTTTTTGATCTACTGTGATCACCACTGAACCATCTTCTTCGTAGTATGGGACCTTACCAGAGTGCTCCCCAAAGGCTAGTGAGCCCCACATATGCTCTTGGTCACTGTTCATGACCCTTGCTGAGAGCTGCCCAAGGCAATCATGACATCTTCTGAGACATCTTCTCTGGGCTGGAGGAATGGGGCAAGGGTAAGGGGGCTGGTTATGGAGCCCCCAGCATCCCAGAGGAGCTTGTCTTATGGTGCCTGTGCCTTGGTGGATACCTGCATCCACAGTTCCCCGATAGAGGGGCCACGTTGAGCACTGTCTCTCAGGAGCAGGCTGCTGCCACAGAGCACCAGAACATGCTGCTGGTGAGAGGGCTGCTGCAGAGCCCTGCAGCTCCTGGCTTGCTGCAGTGAACCCATGGGTGATGAGTTCAGGATTGAGAGGTGAGGTAACACCTGCAACTCTCTGTCCATGTGCTTGTTTCAGTGTGCATTCCCAATGGCAACACATGCCACTTGCTTGACGGCAGTTTGGGGGGGATTCATGACCTGCCAGGCTCACAATTCTCACCCCAGCAGGTTGCCCTTCTCCAAGCTCATGCAGCAGGAGAGCCCCCTCCAGCTCAGCAGACAAATTCACTGCACCCATGTCCTGGTTTGAGGTAAAATGAACCAATTTTCTGCTTTACAATTTTACTTTCTTAGCTGGGCCTCTTCTAACTAACTAAACTCTGAAATTAACAGTACACTGTTCAGAGAACTGTTTCATCTCACAGTGATAAGACTCAATTATACCAAGGAATGATATGCAGACGGGTCCTTGCTTATGCTTATTGCTGGAACAATCAAGGTCAGGTAATTTTGTTATTTGCCCAGTTGTAGGATCAGAAGCAGAAAAAGCATCAAAAGGTCCCACCTGCAAGGAGGAGTGGACAGGACAACTGACCCAAAAACTGACCAACAGGGGTATTCCATCCCACCCGCACCATGCTCAGTATAAAAGCTGAGTGATCAAAGGGTCAAGCCCTTTTTCCCCTTTTCCTCTTTCTTCAATGGCTGATGTCCAAGGAGGACCCTGCCTGTTCGTCTGCCTTTGATCCTGATCTGAGTGTTCCTGACTCCAGATCTGGAATTCAGCTCCTGTCGATCACTGAGTCCAGCCTGGGACTGTTGCCTGCTGGTGACATGGTCGTCATCCTGGGAGCTTGATACAGTTTTGTGTATACTGTATACTTTTTTTCCCCCTGTCTTTTTCTTTTTGTTTTTATTCAAGTAGTTTAGTTTTTCTAAACTCCTGAATCTCTTTAAGTTCTCCCTCTCCTCTTTTTTTTTTTTTTTCTGAAAGGAGGAGTGGGGGATCATCTATGATTCTATGATCTGTCCTTTTCTGATTTGCTCAGAACCACTACAACCCACCACCTCCACAATTTGAGGGTCTTCAGATGGGAATGAACTGGCAATGCTGTGAAAGACAATTCCACAAGCCACAGCAGCTGGATTTCCTTGCCCAGAAAACGAGCTACCTTAGTCTATGCACACAGCCAATTTGTGTACTCCAGTACAACCAGAGCCTCCTCCCAGCACAAGACATGGAAACTTGGGTGTTTTTTTTTCTTCACTACCAAAAGGCTGAACACTCATACAGGATATAAGAAATTTCTTATTTTCCCCTAATTCTCATAAACATTTTTGCTTTCTTACATTTAGGATGTTTTTACAGAGCAAGGAGAGAGAGGCAGGATAACAAAAAGATAGTTCTTGTGTAGAAAATGTCTGGATATCTGAAACAGCCCCTGAATCTTAAGCTTGGGAACAGCCAGATTTTCACACACCTTTCAGTCATGCATGATCCTGCTGCCTCAAAATGGAAAGAGGCAACTGGCTTTTACCACCCGCCCCAAGAAACCTCTTCCACTCACTTTGTAAAAAAATGGAGGGTTTGTGGGCATATCTTAGTTGGTTTCTATTGGTTTCCTGAAGTTGGTAAGACAGTGAAGCCAAAAGAACAGTGACATCAAAGCCATCTTTCCACTACTCACACTAAGCTTCAACACCAGTACTGCTTTTCTAGATACACCTAACTGTGATAGTTAGGCTTGAATAGAGCAAGAAAGGGTGAGAAATTGTTTAAGTAGATCGGACTAAAACATCTGGGCCTGACAACGTCTGTTGTAAATTATGTGGTGAGCAGTCTCAAAGGCATTGGTGGTTACTCTCAGCACTTTATAGAAGATGAGTGAGAATCCCAGGAGACTGAAGAGAATAAATATGTTACAGGGAGGGAGAAAAGGAAGAGAAGAGATTTATGGATCAGTCACTCAAATTTCATTTTCTGGAAAAATATTAAAACAAATAATTAAACTATTTGTAAATACCTGGAAGAAAACAAGGAGATAACTGACAATCAATATGTTCTTCTCCAAGAATAAATTGTGTCAAATCAAAATATTTTTCCCCCATGAGCCAGTAACAGGCATCTGAGTAGGAGGAAGCAGTATGTGCTTTATATCTTGATTTTAGTAGAGCTTCTGATACTGTTTTCCATGAAGTGCTTATGAACAGGCTAGTTCCCTGTGTTATGTTTGATGGCAGTACTAAAACAAGAGCAGGGCAAGAGGGAACACTGGACTCACTGGTTTTCAGTAGTTCATCAACAAAACTGAGGATAGTACCACACAATTATCCAGAAGACCTGATCCAATACAGTATTATTAAATATTTCAGTAATAACCTAGATGACAAAACAAGAAAGCACATGTCCTGTATTTTCAGAAACCACATTCTATGGGAGAAAACAGGATTTCCAAATGACTACAAGAATTAAAGAAAAGTTCTAAAAAGAGAGAATGTAATTCAGAAATAATATATTTATTGTTCTGTATGTAGGCAATAATTTGTTAGTTGTTTGATGGCAGCTAGGTCTACTAGAAAATAATAGGAAAAAATTTACTTTTCCTTCCCTTTTGCTCTCCTTTGCTTCTTGGTATTGTACAACACCTGTGCTCAAACTCCCTCCTTTTACTTATATACTTCCAGAAATATCCTTCCTTGTATTTTATTTCTCTTGCCAACTTACAGTGTAATTTCCACAATAAAGGCTTGTATTATCATTTTAGTATAACTCCTTAGTATGATGACCTACATTTCCTTTTCTGCATGTTTCCTTCTTATGCTGAGATCAAAGGAGATCTAATGATTGAGGCACTCTGGTCTTACGAAAATTCCTGTCCTTTTGCACTAAGGTGGTGTGTGCTTGTGCTTCAGAGCATTTCTTTAGCAAACTGCCAACTCTGCTATTTCTCTGCTATAAACTCATTTTTTGCAATGCCACTCACGTGCATCCTCATTTCTATTTCCCTTTTACCCTTCGTGATCCATTCCCATGGATTGATTTTCTGATGTGGTTTTTCTAGGATTCACTGTCCCAGTACTTCTGTACCTCAGCCGGATGCATAGAGACGTCTGGATAATTCTGAGAACTCTAAATCCACACAGGAGAAAAACGCACTAGGAATCATTTACTGAAACGCATGACCTTGAAATAGCATAGTTCCATAGCACAGATGGAGTTTACCAGATGTCTGAGACTATGAAATCATGAGATTTAAGAGTCAGTACTTCAGAGTAGTTTAAACAACTGAGATTGCAGTACAGGATAGAGATACCGGAAGTAGATTTAAATAACATATTTATCCATGGATCCATGATTTTGGTGCCCAGACTACCCACCCTGCCTCTATAGTGTGCACTTACCTGTGCAACGCAGGTACATCCTGAGGGCTGTGAAAGGTTTGCTATTCATTGATATGAAATGTGGGGTTCTTTCTTGAACCATCAGGACTGGTCTGGTGGTGATAAACCCTCCGTTGTTGGATGTCCGATGATTGGGTCTTCAAGATGTCACATTCTTCTGACCACATTCTGATCTCTTGGTGGTGACTGAAATGACTGAAAATCCATATAATGTAGGATCAGCATCTAGCCCGAAGAGCTATCTTTCAAAACACTTTACCCTTTAAATTTTCAGAGATAAAAATATGGCAGTAAGGATTCTTCATCTAGGTGGGGTCTTAAAACAGTACTGTTTTTAGCTATGTACAGGAAGGTCCTGTCTATGGAGTTTCACAGATACATAAACATTATTCTTTCACTGGCTCAGAGCTGCTTAGGGACATGCATTTCTTTCAACAATGTATTTTTCCTGTCCCCACTCTATTTTTCTTTATCACCAAAGTGCCAGGTTTCTTCATACTTCCAAGACACCCAAATAGTTGAAGCTCCCCATACTATTTTGGTCAACTCTTAGCTACTGACCATGGTTGTCTATTAAACGTGACAGGGCATATCTGCTGCTAGTAAATAAAGGACAGGCTTGTCTGTCTGGGTTTTCAAATGTCACAGCTTGCTAAAATCATTGCTATTGCTTAGTAAAACTACGTTTTCTCAGCCTACAACAATTTGCCTCAACACTGTCATTTCATCATGTAAGGGTTAGTTGCGGGTGAACGGGAGAAGGTTGAGTAGTTCAATTTCTTTGGACGTGAGAATTGAAATGCCAATGTAAAAATCCTGTAAAATGTGGCTTTTTCTCCTGTCTACCATTCTTCCCATTTTTTCCTCCCATTCTACAGGCAACTCTTTGTTGGCAAAATCCTTCTCTACTGATTTCCTCTGCCTGTCTCGTCCTTGGATTCCTCCACTAAGTCTCATCACATCCCCTATACATCTCAACACACAACGAACAATGAAGTCAACTCCCTTTTCACACGCCAAGGAGCTCCTTCTCAGGATACCAGCTATTCTGAGGTACTGCTGACCAGTAGGTATTTTTCTGAAAAAAACAGAAAAGTAAAAAACCTACTCAAAATAGGTGTTTTGCTGAAAAAGATATCTTTCCAAAACTCAACAGGAAGACACTACCAAATTGTTGTCTTTCGCCTTGCCCCAATTTAGATATGGGGAAACAAGCAGAAAAATAATTGCTGAAGGTGAGAAAATAGGCTGTTTCAGAGTTTCAACAATTCCTTTTCCTCTCTTTTTCCTCCTGCCCCAACCTATGCACCTCAAGGAAATCCTACACATATAGCAGAATACCTCATGTTAAAAATACCTTCTGTTTGGCTCAAGAGGCACTTGAGCTTTTTCTTCAAAGGTGCTATTAGCAGGCTTTGCCAAATCTATCATATTTTGACCAGCAAGGCCTGTTGCTAAGAAGAAAGACACTTGTTTAAATATGTGAAATTAGTTTGTACTGAGATTTCAGCTGAAGAATTAACATTTAATTTTTCATATTTGTACAAGTTGTTTTTTCCCACCAGTTTAAAGAATTAGTACTAGTGGATCACACAGGTAGGTTCTGTATCAACATGTCGTAAGACCCATTTTCTGTCACATGGAAATTACCATCTAAATAGACAGAAGAAATATTATCCCGTTTGCAGACAGGGCATTCAAGCACAAACATGCTAAGGAATATGCCTGAAGATATACAGAAAGTCTACATCAGTCAAGTGAGCCACACTAGGGAATAAACAACACAAACCCTTCATTCACTCCTTCTCCAGCCACTCTGTATCTTCCCTTAAATCAGCCTATTAATTCACCACCAGCAGCATCACGGGTGAAGAAGCTGTTGAAATAGGTTTTCTTTTTGTCACCATTATTTACATACATGTGAATAGAGGACTGAAGTCAATATGCATTGATGAGATCAACATATCTAATGTAGGAATTAACTAATTTTAGGTATATAGCTATTAAAAAATTATGTTATGCTTATTTATGTTTTTAAATTTCCTAATGATTAGAATCAATCTGAAATATGAAAATGTACCCACCAATTGGAGAATGGGGAAATTAAGGTAAAAACAAACAGGCCAGCTTGATAACAAGTGCATGATAAACAGACATTTTACTGAAAAGGAGACTTTTCAGATATTTCCATGACATGTTGTTGCCACTTGAAATGTGGTGCCTTCTGGTGCTGTCTCAGAATATCTGGCAGAACATGTTGTATGTAATCAGACACTATTTTTTCAACGTATAATTTTTTTAAATTCTGTCTTCTCTGATAAGCATCGTGCAAGACAAATGTTCTACTTGCTAAATAATTTCCATCAGAAAAATCGAGCAAACACATCTCTAGGATTTTCTGTTACTAGCAACTCTGATTCCCATTTTTGAAAGTCCGTAGCACAATAAAGCAAAAATTTGAATATTTTTTGACTTACTATCAAATCTTTTATTAAGGGAAAGATATAAATATATATATATTAAAAAAGAAGTAGTAATCATACAAAATAATAATTGAACAAACAATAATAATCATTAAACCTGAATTCATCTTTCTATTAGTTACAATGAATAAACAGTCACATCAAGGAGCTTACACTGCAATGCGGCCATTTGCCCCTCACTGAACAACTCCTGTGTTTAAAATGGCACTTCCCTTGAGCACCTTGTAGTAAATGAATGCTAATCACTAATATTCCAGCAAACTCTTACCCAAAGGAATCATTTCTTGGCTCTCCAGGTAGAACATGTGCATGGACATTCTCCAAAAACGTTGGCAAGGCTAGAGCCTGCTTTCAACCAGCAATGTTTGAAGAAGCAAAGGGCAAAAAAGGCAAGGGATGAAAATGAAAATCAGCAGAGACAATACTAAACAACACATTTGGTGGTGCTGAGAGCATTTGTAAGATATCTGACCCTGAGGTCAGCACATCTTCTCTGGCCATGGTGGACCTTGCACAAGAAACTGGCAGCTTTTTCTCACATTATGACGTCAGCAGGGAGCTGTGTAGGGAAGCACAGAACCTGCTGTTTTCCTGGGTTCTGGCATCAAGTCTCGTGCATTAGATTTGCACTTCTTCAAAACAGCTTATAAGATGCAAGCAAACATTTGTGCACTTGGCTCCCCGCAAATGAAAACATTGAAGTTCCCAGTTGAGCACCACCTGCTAACAAGGAACACAGTGAAATATAGGAACGGATCAGAAGATTAAATTCAACTGTACCGAGGTCCCTGCAGCTGAGGTATGCACTGCCATACCCTTTTGGACAAGATGCAGTCTGGTTCCGTGGACCAAACATTCGTGCACAAGGTTTGACGCTCTGCCTTCCGACAAATTTTCTTTCCTCCTGCCACATCCTACCCCAGCCACCCTCTCCAGTACAAGGCCTCCTATGCTCAAGCTTTTCACTTTTGATGATACTCCTGATTCACCCATTCCTTGTCCTGTTCCAGGTGACACCATGGGCCTGCTGTCCAGACCTTCTCCCAGTGCTGGGTTTGATCACTGATGGAGGGACAACAAGAAGGTTTGTATTGCAGTTATGGCATCTCCTTAAGGAGGATGCTTAGAATGAATTGGCTCTTCTTGGACAACCCTTTGACTGGGGAAGAAGACAAAGGCATTGAGTTTCTGAAACTTTGTCTCTGTATTTGCTTTGTCCCTTGTCACCTGAAGAATCTAGGCCAGGGAGATGAGCTAGGACCAGCAGATTGACCAACAGCAAGGTGCAAAACTTCAAAATGAAGCTCATTGGCACTACCACCTCACCACCACTGCACTGCACTGCACAGTGTTTGCCACTCAGAATCTTGTGACCTCCAAGTCCTACCAGTTAGTAGCAAAGTAGGCTGTGGTGGGCAAACTCAACATGGGAAAAGTTTTCATTAAGGATCCTGAGGCCATTCTCCAAACCTTCTCAGTTTGGACTGCATGAGTCAAAGTTCAAAGGGGGTGCTGAAGCATTCTTTCCAAGTAGAATCATTCACAGCATGAAGATGCCTGCCTGTTGTGTGGAAAAGGCTGAAACCCCTCTGTGCTGTTGGGTCATGAAGCCGTGCCCCAACAACAGTGGAGAACAGGGCATGTTTCAGCGCATGCTATGAAATTCTATGGATAAGTGGAATGCGCTTTTTTTCTTTGACTGCAGTATGCCAGGTTCTGATTGACAGACTAGACACAAATGTGCAAACCACACAAGATGCACAAATCAGTGGAGCCTTGATGACTGCTGTGCCCTATACAGCATCTGAAAGGAATTAGGTAAGCCTTTCTGTCTGGACCAGAACATAGCCTAGTTTCTTCAGCAGCTTTATGCCTGTCTTCTGCAGTCTGTGAATACCTGGAGAAGCCAGATGACCCCTAATGTCTGACCATGCCTTCATTGATAGGGTGAACTGAGACAGCTGGGGTGAAGTCCAATTAACTGTAGATGACTTTTCTATCCTGTTCTGTTTTCTAGAGAAGGGGGTTATGTTCTCCTGCTTTATGCACTCACTCCCCAGGGGACCTCAATCCACACTTCTTCTGGGCAAGTGGGGTTACTCTGACTGTGTCTGCCCTGGCGCTCTATGTCTTTTTTTGACCTTTCAATCACTCTGACATGTGGCTGTGGCTGCTGCCTCCACAACCCTCGGGAAACATCACAGGCTGAGGGCTACATGATTTGCTGGAGAAAAACGCAGCTGACAAGTGCCTGTACTGTGCAGCTTAGAAAAGAGGGAAGGGTAAGGAGAGATGTGCTCGCTGTTGGCTTCTAGGGAGGGGGTTGAGTCAATGGCAGAAGGTTTACACATCGCTGCTGTGTAAGCAGCTTGTACAGATGAAGGGACTAAGACTCGATAAGGGCTAGAAAGACAAAGAATGGAACCATCTGGCTGGATCCTACAGAACAAAAAAAAACACCGTTTCACCAAGGAAACCTTCTATCTCTCTGACCACAGTGACACAAGATCTTCTGTTCTGTTCTGTCCTGTCCTGTCCTCTCCTTTTTTCATCTCCAGAGAAATTAACCATTTTGCTGTTTACATAGACATTTGGCCAATCGCCCCATGGAGTGGTGATGCTTTCTGAACTTCATGAAAGGCCACCTGCATCTTACATTTTATAAAGCCTCTCCGTTTTGTGGAGAGGAGATGCCCCAACAGTGACCATGAGGTTTGGAGCCTGCTGACATTTTGTGTCCTTTCAGCCTACACCAAAAGAGATCACAGAAGGGAGGGGGGGACAGCAGACATTACTCTTTCTTGTGCTCCATTAACTGGCCTTCCTGGAAGCACAACTCAGTGGCTGTAGAGGGAGACAGAAACTCTCCTGCCAGAAGCTACAACTCATATCCATGGCCAATTGCTCAACAGAAATTCATAGAAAAGCAGCCCACTTACTTAGGCTGGAACAATAATTATTAGTACAGGAGATTGCTGATGCAGGGCAGGGCTAGGAGAGGGCTGAATAAATTTCCTGGATTTGTCTTCTCTGGGGGAGATACCTCCTCCTTGTGACTCTCCTACATTGTCTGTCCAGTGCATAGCTACCCAAAGAAGTGTCTGATTTAGTGGGGTACTCCCAGAGAAAGATGTGTTCAAGGTGTCTGTACTACATCATAACATGGAGAACAGCTGCCATGTCACTACCCTGCATGGATCTTTCCTCAGGTCTTCAAGGACATGGGCATCTTGGACTTATTCTTATTTCCATCTGGCAACCTCCTGATAGTGCTGCAATGCTGTTTCCTTCAAGCTCTAGGTTGCCCTGTGCTGACTTTCCTGGAAAAAAAGGATTGATTTTACCAAGCGAAAAAAGAAACCATCAAAAGAAAAAAGAGAAGAGAGATAGGTACTTCAGCAAGGGGGAACAGCAACAGAAGGTACAGCAAGCAAAACCGGGAAAAGATTAAGCAGGGGAATTCTTAGGGAAGATGAAGAGAGTTGCAAAGGTTAGAGGGGCTGACTTTCCTGGGAAACTTGAGGGGCCTGACATGTTTCAGGCCTTTGTGCATCCTGGAAGTATTCAGAGTGTCACAGAATCTTCAGAGAAACATCAGTCTGTGCTGGAGGGCTTTGTGATGATGTAATCCACTTGCTGCTTTGAACAATTAAAGAGCGGGAATACACTAAGTACCCACATGAAAGTGGTTTGGTTTCCTCTAGAAAGGATGTAGTTTGCATGCACCAAAATTGCTCTGTGGTCCAACCCAGCAGGCAGCAAGTAGGGGACAACTTGGGGCATTCACTCCAGAGCTACATCAGCACTGCAAGTCAAACTGCACATATATCTGCAGACGATGGCCAGCGTTGCACAAAGCACAAAGCTGCTGCTGTAGGAAAATCACAAACCAAGGACAAGACAGAGATTAGACAGAACAAGTAGATTCCTGATTACAGCTCGCCACCAGATCAGATCACAAGCACAGTCAAACCAAGTATTGCCAGGAGTATTAGCCATCCCAAAGGGACCGGGAGCAGCTGAGGCCATGGCTTCAGCTGCAGCTCACGGCAGTGAGGATTGCTGGCTGACTGTGGCCATGGAGCCTCCTCTGTGGCAGCATTGTGCCCAAGGCAGGAGGGACATGAGAGTCACATCGCCAGAAGTCATTAGATGATGCAGCCAAAAGGTGTGGTTGGTTCATTTTGTTTGGATTTACCTGGTGTTAGTGAAATGATAGAGATTCACGTTAGTACTGGCATTTAGCTTTTTTACACTTGTCCCAAAGTAATAAAGAGACTTTGGCTTCCAAACACTTTCATCAAGCTATGCCTTCACATTTGCTGAAAATGTTTCTCAGTTTGCTGAAAGCAAGATTTCACACTACGTGTTTGACTAAACTTCTTTATAATTCCTACTGTCAGAAAAGTAAAGTCGTTTCTTATTTCATTGTAGGAAGTCATCAAAACAAACCTGTCAGTCATCCATGCCCCAAAGGCTTCTCAGACTCTTTTCTTTTGGCACTTGTCTTACTACTGGAGAATCTTTCTAGACAGCTGGGCAATGGAGTGCTAATACTTTCTGAGGCAGGGATTGAGGGGAAGATTTTTTTCCAGAAAGAAACAGAGCAATGTTTAATGTAGACAAAATTTCGGTTTTGTTCTTTGTTGACCTTTCAATGTGGTGCATATATGAGCAGGGATTCATCCTCACCAGTTCTTTCTTTCATGTCAGTCTGGATTTAATAACAAGAAGCATGGTGCAAAGACCATCTTTTCTCGCCATTTGGGAATGGATTGAACACTGTTATAGACATTACATCCCCAAGCAGCATGATCATATTATTTTTGTGTTTCAATATATGAAAAAAGCTGCCCTAGGGATAAGTAACACACACATAACATATGGACTCCTGCTGTGTATTTTTGACACTCCTTAGCAGTGAGAATTAAGATCTATGGCTCTCATCTTTCAGCTGATAACATCAAGACAGGCTGCAGTGACTACACAGAGCCTTCCTGAAATCAAATTGGTCTCTGAGCAAACACAGCAGTTCCTGTGGGAACTACTAAGTAAGAACAATTTAGAACTGCAGCTTAAACTGCAGGTTATAGAGAAACAAGCACCATTTACTGCAGCAGCAGAAATTGTATTTGATAGTTATCCCTGACTTGATTCTGTGATAAAGGGTCGCACTTTCATTAGGGGTACGGACAGGAACTACCAACACCAGCTCATAGCTATGCAAAGAGGTAATCTCCGGTGGAAAAAACCCAACCGTCACCAAATAATTAATCTTGCATTCCACTTGCGATCTCTCCCACACAAATGGGGAAAGGTGTGTCATGATTCAGATCACTGCCAAAATAGCACAACGTGGCATTTCTCAGTTTAATTGTTTCAACAGATTTTTTTTTTCCTTAAGAATTAGTTTGATTTGAGCTCTCATCCTTGAAATACAACAGTGAACTTCATTAGACACAGTTTACTTTCACTGAATGACTAACAAGACCCTCAGTGCTGTGGGAAGTACAGCAGATTGCATGACTGCTCTCCAGGCAGAGAAGTAAACACTGCACATTGCCAGTCACAACCATGCCCTCCCATCTCCTTCAACACGTGTCCAGCATAGGACAGCAATGGTCTCTGGCAAGTGGTAAGAAGAGGAGACCATAAGCAAGACCCCTGAGAAAGCTGGATTTTGTGGGAGAAATCCCAGGGCAAACAGTTTATCCACTATTGAGAATTTGGTACAGACAGACTTCTATCTTCTACCTTTTTAATCATGAGTCATAAGAACAGCCATAAGGATGTTCTTATGTTCCAGGAGTCTCATAAGAACGTCTACATGCAGCATTGAGAAGAAGTCTTTTCATGCCTGCCACACACCTTACATGTAAAATTCACTTGTTTCTTCAGACAATGTTATTTTTCCACTTACAAATTTCAGATGTGGCTTCCTGTATTACTAGTTTCAACTCAGCACTTACATATTAGGAATGTAGTAAGTATTTTAAAATAGGCTCATAATAGGTTCATAAAACCTTTGTAAAATCTCAAGGCATTCACCATGTACTTGTTTTTTGTATGTTAGTCTGGCTTTCTCAACAGCAAGCACAAAGACAATGAAAACCTAGTTAAACAATTATCCACTTAAAATACTGGATAGATGTCCAAGGCACTGAAATGCTTTTTAGAAAAATACACAAGTGCATGTGTGTGACTACTAACTATCATGTTTTCTAATCATGCAATTACCAAATTGAAAAAAGAATTCACGGCAATACAAAGTCAGCTGTAGAAACAAATCAGTGTAATGGGCTACAGTTTCCCAGATTTTTCCCTACCAACTGATAAACATGTATTTGTACCACTTGCTGATATACTACATTGAGATTAGGATGAATTAGATTTTATCTTAATACTGGGTTTCTGAGTTCAGAATATCCACAGCAAGCACAACGAATGAGGAAGTAGGAAACTACAGCAATGTAAGAAAAGTACACAGCAATTCACCCCCAGAGTGCTGCTTTATCTCTCCCTTGTTAAGGGATTCACGCAACACTGATTGAAATTGCTGGGGATTTTACTGCAGAGTTAATAGGAATTACAAGATACAAATTATGCTAGAAAAGAGGGCTCCTGCAGTCACTATGAAGGGCACATGAAGAAACAGAAGATAAATTTGCTTTTTTAGAGTCCTAGTGTTTATCTGAAAGTAATCTCTAAGTTCACACAAAGTGCATTACTTCTCCGTAACTGATAAACAGAGGTGATTCTCTGCCACCTTTACACTGAGACAGCCTTCCACTGCACTTCAGCAGGGCAAGCCGCAGGTCACGTGCAAAAGAAGATTTCTTCAAGACAACACGGTGTCACTCACCTTGCCTTGCCTTAGTCATCCAAAATGGAACCTGAACTGTTAGAGAGTTCCTAGGACCTCCCTTTGACATTGCCATAGAGAATGGATTCCAGCTTTTAAAAACTGTATTCACACTTCACCATTGCAATAAAATACTTGGATTTACTTCACTAATAAAAAAAATAATACTGATAAATATAGGTACCCAAGACAGGAAGTATTCTGTGGTCCAGCAGCCAATATGTATATTTATTTAACATTTTTAAATGTCAAGCCTAGGAGAAGTGAAGCACAAGGACTGAGATTCAATCCATACATTGTTACAGGGCAAAGTCTTTTGATTCCAGACAGCACCTGCCCAGAAGGTAGGTTGCACTAGTTGCTAGTGAACTTGGACTTTGCCCTTCCTTAAATAGTATATAAAAAAAAAAATCAACAACATCACAACACGAATAATAACCTCCCTTCAGCCCCTTTCAGCTGAAACAAGAATCAGTAGAACAAGAAAAGCAGAGAATAAACTCACAGCACATACGACAACTCTGAACAAATATGGAAGCAAAGCTGCAGTCTGGTTTGCAGTAGCCCTTCACCTCCACTTGAAATCCTGGAACAGGCAGCCGTGACTTAGCTAATAGACACATCAGGGAAAAAGAATGGATTCACTTACACAGTATTTGCAGTGACAGTAATTTATTCAATAAAAAGCAGCTCATGCACAAATCTCTGGTAAATAGATTCTATTTATCTCTCCACCTACTTCTTATTCATGTCTTCTTTGCCACCCATTATTGTCTACACAGTCAAGTGTCACAGCATCTGGTGCTTCCATCCACTAGCACTCATTTCTTCAGTTAAAATCTCACCAGAGACATCCCTCACTGCAAAAGCTGAGTCACCATTCAATAGGATTATTGCTGATCTCGCTCCCATGGCCTTCCAAACCCCTCACAGTAGAGCTGTAATATCAAGTCATCTTCCCCTTCACACTATCTTGGAGTCCTCCTCTTTCAAGGAATTCCTTTGCTGGCCTCCTCTCTTTCTGTTCATGTTTCCCAGCTTCAGTGTCTGGTACGCTCTCACTTTCATCACCACTGTGATTTCTTCCCTTCTTTCCTAAAAACTTTCCTAATCATCTCTTCTTGCTGAAACCCCTTGTCTTTGCCATTATCTCCTGTCTGCAGCTGCAAAAAGATTTTGTTCAAGCACTTTGGAGACAGAATTACAGTTCACGGAAGGTTTTTTGAGATCATAAATATCTCTGATCTTAGATCATGTATCAATCTAATATAATGTCTATTAAAATGCGTCCTCAAGCTATGTTTGATGCATCTGTAAAAATAGAAACAGCAATAACACTAAGGAAAGGTGTAATTGCTGAGCTTTTCCAAGAGCTGTAGTGCATTCCAGGTGAAAAAAAGATGGAGATGAGAGTAATCAAGGTTAGATTCATCTGCCTGCCCCTTATATTGAGATTTTGCACTCAGCTCTCCTGATGGCCACCATCAGGACAAAATGGGAACCCATTATCCTGTAAGTTACAGTGAATAATCAACAGGTATAACGGGAACATCATTTGAGGCTTGTAGGAGCTCATTTTTCCTAAGCAAAGAGAAGAAAAAGGTATTGTGCATTAAAAAAATATGAAAGCATCTCAAGGCTCCTCCTTGTACACACACAGATTATTCATGCGTTATCTGTACCCCAGGGTGTTTCCTTAGGCATTGTCAAACCTAGAGAGAGAGAACAAGATCTAAAAGTTTGGGATGTCACTAAAAGCCTGGTTAAGGGCTAAATGAAGGAGGAGAGCAATGGAGGAAGGGATTGGAAGGTGGGAAACACTGTCATGTGTTAATGTTAAGTTAAAAAAAAAAAGGCCAAACAACAGAGAACAGGAAGCTAGTGAAAGTGAATAGAGTTGAAATGTAAAAAAATAACTCGAAGCATCAACATATTCCAATACATAATATATGATCATTCCTATCATATATATAGTGGGAACAAGACGAAGACAGCAAAAGAAATGGAAGAGTGTAGAGGAGACAAGGAAATCTAAATGAAGCTTCCATTTCAGTACAGAACCGTTTCAAAATTTTCCCAATTTTACTGAAATGGATCATTACAAACAAGTAGTATTTTCCAGAGGAAAGTTGGTTAGTTTTTAAAAAAAATAAAATATTACAAGCTCTTGTTATAAACAATACTTGTCTCTGTGCCCAGATATTTTGCCTTTGGGAGCAAAGCAGGTTTTCTCCCCCCATCTGCTGTTCTTGGAGAGATTTTACAATATTCCCTTGTGGTGGTCCCTAAAGTTCCAGTGAAGAACTTGGTGTAGTCTGAGGCTATAGATAGGGCGTGATCAATTTTATAGAGAGGAAAAAAAGATGACAAATCTGATTCTAGAAGGTTACCTTTTAGGCCATTTGCTGACTGGTTCCACATAACTGCCATATTACAGTTTTAATTAAGGTGCTAACTAGGAACATCAGACAGAAATTAGGAGCCTGTATCTGAACACAACATAGAGATAAATAACACAATTTCACCACTTCTAATAAGAGAAAAAAAAACTGCTAGCCAAATCCTGTGCTCAGCTCAAATAGTTTAAGTGCGGAAGTTCATGGTCCAAGACTCAGTTCTAACGTACTGGAGACACCACATAGAAAACTACAACAGGGACAGGCAAGAAAACAGGCAACAAAAAAAGTGAATTAAATACAACAGGAAAACAGAAGTTTGAGGACACAGCTCCTTATTTGCTCACCATCTCTCTTCTAAAAGCTATGATAAAAGCTGTCATTCAGTAGAGTTTGCCACAGGGCCTTTTCATTATTTCTGTTTGGTTTTATTCAGGGGAGCCACTCAATAATTAGGTAACGGAAAGTAATATTAAAATTTATGAAAAAAAGCACGGTAGGGTTCATGTTTTAAACAGACTTCCAAATAAGCCTTGCCCACCCATCTTCCCTGGAGAAGAAAGGTGGAAGCCTATGTTGTACACTACTGATGAATTCTCAATTGATGTAAAAGGACCTGCACTAAATAAACTCTCAAGCCAATCACACTTGAGAAATTCACTGGAATTTTCTCCTTTTATTTTGAAGGGTCTTCTAACGAACTTCTGCAGTTCATTCAGTGTGAGGTCCTGTAGAACTACAGACATTGTATAATCTTCCCTAATTACTATCAACCATTACTTCTTCACTATTCATTGTTTTTTCGTACTTTGGTACTTTTGTACTTTTTAATCAGTCAATTCATCCCATGAGTCAGATTCTGTATAAATGTCAAGTCAATACTTAATTCTGTTAAGGTTGAAATTGAAAACCTTATCTCATAGCTATACTACATTTTGCAGTCTGGGCTCTGAGTCAAAGTCAGGTGACGCGAGAGAAAACTCAGAGAACCAGAAGAAATTCCAGGAATGTTTTGTAGGCAAGTGACAATAAATTGTGTGTCACACCAAATTCCACCTCAGGTAGATCCATGCGACCCTACACTGGAGCGTGCTGTCAAAGGCTTACCATTTCCAGTAAAAATTATTGGGATAATAATAATGGGATAATACTTAAGGGATATTCTGCATCCATTAGTGGTCTGCTCAGTGCTGAAAGGCCTAATGAATTGCTTGAGATATCTCAAACAGTATATTATCACTCACTTATTGGAAAAGTACCAGGCAGATTATCAATTTGTTCTCTTTTTTTTAAATTAATAACTAAGAAGACACTGCAGGAAAATTCAGTAATCATTAAATACCTAAAGATCATATAGAAAAATTAAAAGGAAACATCTAAAGGTACCTTCAGACAACAGTAGGTCCTGAATCTATGAAGATTTTCTAATTTCAAAGTTTCAAGGCAACACCATTTTCATGGTTTGGCAGGAAGAGTGGAGACGTGTGCTCCTGCTTAGGTGTTTGCTGGGAACTCAGTTTCCCAGCATGGTAACTTTTTTCTTGATGGTTTTGGTAGAAGTAAGATTGAATTTGCAGCTAAATTAGCTTCATAATATTATTAAATGAGACTGCACTGTTCTATATTTATAGTCTTCTTGGAAATGGGAGATTCATCTGCCCTTTCTGAGACAGACATCAATGAACAGACTCCAAGCCAAACATTTTCCAGAAAAAATAATTTTCCTTTTTTTTAGGTCCATATTATTTTATGTATTTTAGACATAATCAAGTGGAGGCACAATAAACATAGGGGTTTGAGCTGCTGAGTACCCTGCATTTTCTGTGAAAGATACACTTAAATAAACCGTCTAGTATGCATTCCTGGAAATATAACAATTTCTCATTTGAACAGATCCTACAGCAGAGCAGTGCAATCTTTAGAAGTATCACCACTAAACCTGGGCATTCATGTCTCTGGAAACTGTTGTCTCCGCTGGTGGTTGTTGGGCTCTGTAACTACTAACTCTGGCCAGAATCTGGAAAGATTGAATTTTATTAAAAATTGCTTTTATTAAACCAAAAGCTGAAACATTCAGACAGATTCACAGATTTGTAAGAACCATAAAAAACATTTCTCAGGTACAGGTCTTCAGGTTTTAGCATGGACTTCAATAACTGAATTCCTAAGAAGACTTGAGGCATGACTGGAATGACTTTGGCAAGATCTCCCATCCTGAGCAATTGGGTGTGAATTTTTACTCCCCCAAACATAAATCCCCTTCTGTTATTCAATAAAATCAAAGCCAACCCCTCCCTCATTTTTTAGCCATCACTAAGAGAAACAGGGTGGGGTTAAAGTGTTCTCACAGCAAGGCAAGAAAGGGGACAAAATTAATAATTTTGTTATCCTCTGTGCTTGCAACAGCAACCCTGTTACCCACTATCCTGCCTTCAAAACCATATTGCATTAGGAGGCAGCGTCTCCAGCTCAGACCAACTTGTGCTAGGGGAACTACAAGCATTCCACTGATCAGAGCATCGTTAGGCTATTTTGGGGTTTGGGAGAGAGCAGAGACTTTTTGAAACCACAATTGCCTCTCCTGAGCAGCAAAATTCAGAAGGCATATTTGTCCCCAAAGTAAGACACTGTAAGAGGGTTTATAAGACCTGTTTAGGAAAAAGAAGGGTCCTCACCATTCTCCTTTTAGTCTTGTTATCCAGCAAATTAAATAAAAATTAACCATAAATTGCTTCCAATTTACACAGGTTTCTTTGGTGTGCTTCTTATTGAGAAAGAGGAAGTCCAGGCTGCCACCACGCTACCAGCTGGAGATAAGGTCAGACGTGGAGCTCCAGCAAACCTGTGCCAAAACAGCCAGCAAACTTGGAGTCACTGGGGGTTAAAGCACGCACTGGGAGACAGGCCTGGCTAACTGCTGTTAACTGAACAAGTTGGCAGCAACTCCCTTTTCCACTGAAAAGAAAAGCTCCTGTGTTAAGTTTGATAACATAGAATGATAGAATGCTTAGAGTAGGAAGGGACCTTAAAGGTCATGGGGCTCCAGCCCCCCTGCCATGGGCAGGGACACCTCCCACTAGAACAGGTTGCTCAAGGTCCCATCCAGCCTGGCCATAAACACTTCCAGGGATGGGGCATCCACAGCTTCTCTGGGCAACCTGTTCCAGTGCCTCACCACCCTCACAGTAATGGATTTCTTCCTAATATCTAATCTAAATCTCCCCTCTTCAAATTTAAAACCATTATCCTATCACTAGACTTCCTGACAAAGAGTCCCTCCCCAGCTCTCCTGTAGCTCCCTTCAGACACTGGAAGGCTGCTACAAGGTCTCCCCGGAGCCTTCTCTTCTCCAGGCTGAGCAGCCTCAGCTCCCTCAGCCTGTCCTCATAGGACAGGGGCTCCATCCTTCTGATCATCTTTGTGGCCCTCCACTGGACCTGTTCCAAGAGGTCCATGTCCTTTCTATGTTGAGGACTCCACAAATGGACACAGCACTCCAGGTGGGGTCTCATGAGTGCAGAGTAGAGGGGGAGAATCACCTCCCGTGACCTGCTGATCACACGTCTTTTGATGCAACACATCAAAAGGTTGGCCAGGTTGGCTTTCTGGGCTGCCAGCACGCACTGCCAGCTCATGTTGAGCACTCCCAAGTCCTTCTCTTCAGGGCTGCTCTCCAGCCATTCTCTGCCCAACCTGTATTTGTGCTTAGGATTGCCATGTCCCAGGTGCAGGACCCTGCACTTGGCTTGGTTGAACTCCATGCGATTTGCATTAGCCCACCTCTCTAACCTGTCCAGATCCCTCTGGATGGCATAACTTCACCTTTCATTTAATAACTCCCTTCAGTATGAAATGAGCCAAAATGAGAATTCTGCATTAAGGACTTAAAACCATGAGGGTTTTCACCTTTCTTTTCTTTCTTCTTTTCTTTTTTTTTTTTTCCAAAATCCCTTCTACCAGTGCGAANTATTATGCAACTAGGAAGTACTGCGGTGCAGCACATCAGACCTTAGGCAGCACCTGAGAAAGACAGGTTTCTGAGTCAGGCTCTCAATTTGATTTGCTTCCTGCTTTTGAGCTGCTACATTCACTGTCTCTGTTTTGTTTAGCATTTGTCGTAGTGCCTCCTCGAACAGTGAATTCCCCTGCACAGATGTTGTCTCCCACTGTGTATGCACAGAGCCCATAAATTCCATCCAGGTCCTGCTGAAATACAAGTAATCAGCTACCTTGATTGTAGCTGGGGACATACCTTACCAAAACAATTGGATATAAACACTGGCCTTCATTTAAAATGGCTTTGAGAAATCAGTTGATTCCTCTTTTGAGAGCTGGCACTTGAAATAATCTCCAAGATACAGCACACAAACCCAAGCAGAAATGCAAGCCTAACTAGAAACCTGAGCGTGGCAGGAGACATTTGCCTGAGTCCTATCTTGGGTGGGGTGGTGTGTCCACAAGCCCTCCTGCACACGTACAGGATGCCAAAGAGGGGCATAGGGCAGAGAAGGAAGGAAGCTGACCCTGAACAAGCGTGCCAGCATAATCATGAGAAAAGGCATCCCAGTGAGCGAAGCTGAGTGTTGGTTGTAGAGTGTGGCCTGACAGTTTTCTGCTCCAGTGGTTCTCCTGTGCTCAAGGAAAGGCAACAGGCTTCTCAAATAAACAATGTCTGTTCCTAGCAGTATCTCTCTCTTTCACCAGTTTTCTTAACCAACAAGATCCCAATTTTTTTACTAGATATGCAAATCAAAGAAGGATATATATTAACAGTGTTTTTTTAGTGTAGCAAAAAAAAAAATGTCTGGAAAAATAAGCCAGGAAAGGTACACATGTGCTGTTTTAGTCCCTGAGTGACAGCAAAAAGCAGGTGGCACAAATCCCCAAACCTCACTATTTAGGAAGTTTCTCTCCCTTGATTACGTGCTGCACCGTGACTTTGATCCTGCCTTTGCTGCATGAGCTCACATGTGATCAGTCAAAAAGAAACAATACTGATTTTCTGAACCTATAAATGTCAAAAGCTCTCCACACACACAAAGGAATGAAGAACCATGGGCTCGTGCAGCAGTCCAGACCTACAGAAACACCATGTAATTCTGCTTCCTTTTTTTTTCTCCCAGCAGAACGAAAACTAGGCATGCATCCTGGTAGGAAGAGTCACCAAAGGGTGTACTAGATGACCTAGCAGACCTTTTACATCTAGTGTCTGATTCAGAGCAAAGAATGCAGACCTGTGAATCACGACATCAAGCCGAACAAGCAGTGACACGGCAGGAGCCAAAAGACCTCCAAACATTACCACTCTATCCAATGTCTTATCATAAGCTTATAATGAACAGAAAAAGATGATGTGTTTGAGGCAGAAACACAAACCAGAAAGTGTTGTGCCAGACTGATCCCTCCAGTGGCATGTTTCCCTACAGAGGTAGTAGTGTTTGGGCTAAAGACTTGTGTGGGCAGGGGATGGAAATGAATCCTAAACTCAGTACCTCACAGGTAGGCGGAGGATCTGATTCACATCGCAATCACTTGTAATAGCCCGCAGCCACAAGGTCGAATACTTTCATCTCCTCGGATCTCATAAGCTAAGCAGCATTAGCTGGACCCCTGTTTGCGGTGGAAGGTCTCCAAGTGGCACCAGTGCAGGCAGGAAGCAATGCTGATGAGAGCTGGGCTCAACCCAAGGCTGAGCCAGAACTGCAGGATGAGGTTTGGAAGGAGTTACCCTGGCAGCATTGCCACTTCTTAAATGGGGCTGGTAAAGAGCAGCCCTGATAATGCCTGGTCTGCAAAAGCACCAGTCCACTTTCTCTCTGAATAGGGCTTCCTGATACCCTAGACAAGGTCCAGCCTATGTAATTGCATCCTAACCCTGTGCTGCAGCTGCATACAACACAGAATCTTCCCTCTAGCAAACCCCGTGCAGGTCCCCGGGCTTCCTTCATGTGATCTAATGCAGTCCAGAACTACAGTGACCCACAGTTTTAATTAACTTCACAGATTTAACAGTCTAAAGCTGCTAAAATTGGTCTGAAACTTCAGACTGATTTCAATAAAACCAAAGGATATGCTTAAGGTTGGTATTCTTGAGCTGTTGCCTCCAGTTAAAAATAATGTGCCAATAGATAATGCTAAGTTTGAAATTAGGATCTTTGCATATGCTTCAGCCTATTTTGTCTATTTTGGCAATGGCTACAAAATTCAAGACTGAAAAAATAAGTACAAGCAAAATACAGTTGTCTCCTTGTTGCTGAAACAAACACTAAGTCATATATTATCATTGTCATAAAAAAGACTTCATGGGGACAAAGAGACTCAATGCTACAGCCTGCAGCAAAGATACCATTAATAAAATAAATCACATCATTCACAACTACAAGTGCTTCACTTTAAAGGCAAAAAATAGGGAGAATAGGACTGTGTGTACTTGGATGAAACAGTACAATCTGTATCAGTGTACTGCACATGTCAACACTGCTCATACAATGAATAAAGAGGAAATGCAACACAGCCAAATAACTTTGCTAATCTTCTGCACAACGACCTTCTACTAAACTCATATAATGAAAGATCTACATGCTATATAACCGATCAGATTGACCCCCCACGAATAAATAAAATTCCACAGAAAGAAAAACGAGAATGAAAGCTCAGTTATTAGTATCTTTTAAGCCTATCAGACAAACACTTCTGTAACATACAAGATGACTTGGGGCTAAATAGGAGAACACTGAAGTTTTTCAGCCTAAGAAGCAAACTGATACCCCTCCTGTTAATACCAATTTCAGTCAAATTCAATATACTACTAGAGATATTTTTTTCTCCTTCATGCAAATCAGCTGGGTGGAGGATAGAAACCCAAGCAAGTAGCCAGAGAGAGGGGAAAAAACAAATACAACGGAGGAGTGATCAGCTGACTAACAAGTGCATCAATACTGACCTGCCAGTCATAAACCCAAATCAGCCAAAATGCTGCTGCTTGCCTAGAGAAATACAGAAAGGGAACTAGAAAATCTTACAAAAGCAGAAGGAAAAGCAGGGTGGATATCAGCATGTGATGGAGATACAGAACACAAATGTGTAGGAAAACTACACTAATTGTGCTGTTAACAGAAAAGGTGCTTTTCTCAAGCATTTTATGGTTATGTTTTTCTACTGAGAAACCAACAGGCCAAATCCTTCATCCTGCTAAGGAAACATGGTGGCAATATAAAGTGCATTTTTAAATGAGACGAAGGTTTTAGCATAGAGCCATCAGTGTCCAAGGAGAATTTTTGGTGCCAGGCATCCTACAGCCCCCCTCAGAAAAGGAAGATACGATGTGACAGGAGCAGGGCTGATCTGAAATGTGTCCGGTCTTCCTTTAACACAAACAATTTTAAGTAGGTTTATTTTTGAGGTTGATTTTTTTGGACAGGAGAGGTTCTGAACTGGAGAGAGAAAATGATCTCCCTCCATTAGTTCTGAGGTATGAACTGGAACTACCCAACATTGATTTGGTTATTTACACGCTGTGAATGTGAACTGTGTAAATAAAGACTTTTCAAATATTAACCAAACTCCCAGACAGCTCACAGACACACACAGAAGCAGTTAGACAATGTTTTAGAAGTCCAGAAAAGTGGCTGGGAAAGTGAGATCAAATTGTCAAAAGGGGAACTGGCTTGAAAGGAAAGCTTTGCATGAAGCCTGGAAGGAAGCGGAGAGGAAAGACTGCTCAGGAAAAGATGCTATCAATTAATTCTCTAAATGAGCAAGGTTGCTAGGCTTTTCTAGATGATCCCCATCAGAAGACAGAGAACAGGGCAAACAACCAATCTCTACTGCCTTGCTGGGACAGAGGGAAAGAGACAGGCATTCAAGTATCTTGGGTCTAGGACACTAGAAGCACACAGGCACACTCAATTTCTGTACAGCACACATGATGCACCTACTTGCATACATGTGTGACTCTCACCCCCAGAACGGCTCTGCTCTTCACCTCACCTCTTTGTCCTAGGATGGACCCTTCACAGAAACGAGAAAAGTCCCCAGCCTAAAGGACAACTTTTCTTTAGACAGGGGCAGCTTTATGGAGAAGAAACAACCCTTCAAACCTCATACCCGCTCTAATATCGGATAAATGTGGTTTAGCTGCATTGGCTTCAGATAAATTAGAAAAATAAGGAATAATTAAAACTGACTTTAAATCAGTAAAGCAAAGAGCTATGATTACATGAATACATATGGACAATAGATCTGCTACAAAAAGGCCCGATTCAAAGTCCATAAGGAAAGCTGTTTCAAAGAGCACTCTCTTTTATAGCACAAGAAGAGCTGTGTGGCCGTATTTAGGATATCCAAGCAGAAAGCCCGGAAGGAGAGTAAGAACCAAAGAGTTTTTATGTCAACAGAAATGTATACTTTCTTCTCCTCTCTTTTCTTCTTCTTTACACAAACATATTATGCAGTGCCAAAAAAAAAGGAGAAGGAAATGAAAAGAAAATGGATCAGTTGAAGCCTCCAGGAAAGATAACCTTCAAAGGAAATTTAGCGGAAAATTGAAGAAAATAGAAGCTGAGCTTTCTCTTGTACCTCATGGCTACAGAAATAGATAAGTAGGAGAAAAGGCTGCAAGCAGCATTGCTCCTTTTTGTGACAAGAGAGAAAGCCCCAGATATATTCAATCAATTCCAAAGGGAGAAAGATAATGAGAAATTAGAAATACCCATGAATAGGTTTGATGTCTACTGCTTCTGGACACACATCATTGACAAGAACATGCAATTTCAACACAGATGAGAGAGAGAAGGAATCAAATGATCCATATGTGACACACTTAAAAACTCACAGAAACACCCAAGCAAACTTTTAGAAGTTACCAGTATTACCAAACCTCCATTAAGCTTTCATAATCTTTTCCCTATTATTACAGATCTATCTGTGAATAAGTAAAAAAATTACTACTTCATCTATATCCCAACACTCCTGAGGTTGTGGCATCTCAATATGGCTACACTAACAACCAAAAATCAACTCTTCCTTCCACCAACTTGTTGCTGCCTGCATGGGGGACGGAGAATCTGGAAAATGAAAAAATCATGTGAAAAATTTGAGATGGAAACATTTAACATTAATATATTAATATCTCAATTTGAAGTAAACAGCAATTCCAAGAGCCAGGGGTTGTCTTATTTGGGGTACGTTTGGGTTTTTTTGTTTGGTTTTTTTTTTAGTGGAACACAGGCTGTTCACAGAGGGTTGGGACAAGGAGTTTGGTGTTCCCTTGGCTATTCCGTCTTGATTTGGTGGCAGGAAGAAAGATCAGCATTTTCTTTATGGTTTCTGGGCTTAATTAATTTTCCTGTTATGGTGGTGTGTCCCTGAGGTGGGGGAAGTATGCTGGAGGGTGAAGAAGGCAGAGGAAGAAACACGAGATCGCCTTCTTTAAAATGAGGGAGGAGGAATTAGCAGAGCCCACAAAACATGCCCTCATGGTTTACTGCAAATATCTTGCCCCCACCCCCTGCCCGAGACCAAGCTGTCCCACCACTGGGCATCCTCTGGTACCTGCAGAATTAAAGTTGATCCCAACAGCAAGAGTCTTAACAAAGGGTAGCCATGGAAACAAGACACTCCTACCAAAAAAAAAAAAAAAAGGCTTTTCTGCAACATCAGGGAGCTTACTGTTACACCTCATTTTCTCTCATGCATTTCCACTGTAAACAAGAAAAATGAAGTTTTAAGATGACATTTGCAAATGACCTAAATCCTTCAAAACAGTTTCATCACAGGTCAGGCATCCAGCTGGAGAAGTAGTGGACACTCCTCCAGTCGTCCAGCTTCCTTCCATGGATGCTGGCTTGGGAACATCGTCAGTAGCCTTGCAAAACAAATAAATCTTTAAACAATAAGCTACAGATTAAAAGGCTGAGAGGCTCCCCTGTCACCCATGCAGAAATAAGAGCATGACAGAGAGGGCTGGAGACTAGCGGTGCAGAAAGTTAAGCCATCGAAGATATGAGTTCATATTTGATGCATGGGTAGAGGTGAAGCAGGCTTACAGCCCTCAGACACTTCAGGGATTTGTTTTTGCTGCAGCACTCGTGCTGTAGCTGTTTCCTGGTGATCAGGACTGGAATAATGGATGTGCTGTGGGCAGAAATAACTGAGGCTCGACAGCAGTGCTGTCTGGAAATCTGTACTCAGTGCCTGCTTTGTTTGTTGTCAAAGGTACCATAAAGTACCTGTCATCTTTGGCTTTAAACGCCAACTACACTGGTGAGATTAGTATAATACTAAACCTGGAGTGGATCATTTCTACTGCTGACCAGTGAAAGATGTGTATTTCCCCTTCTCTTTATCTCTCGCAGAATCAGAGGAAGTGTGGGTATCTGCTGTAACCGTACCCCTCAAAAGCACAACTATCTATTCCCAGTGCCATCCAGAGGTACACAAGCAGCACAAGGACATGTGCTGTAGCAGACAGTGTGTATGTAAAGTGGGGTAAGGCGTGCTGCCTCTGACTTTGCACAAAGTTAGGAAGGGAAAACAGGGGCAGTCCACGTGTAGCTGTCATTGATGAGAAAACCAACTCCACGCCAGTGTGTTAAGAAAAGAAGCAGCTGTTCCAAAACCCAGAGGAATCGGTTGTCTTCTTTAAGAAGCTGCTGTTTCCACTGACAGCACACATGGCAAAAGAGAGAACTACAAGTCGTTCCGGCAACAACCAGCCCCTACTTCACCCATAGCAGCCATGGCCTGGCCCAGCCAGAGGCAGAGGAGAGGAGAAGCCCAAGCAGAGCCGGGTGCCTGGAGCAGCAGCGCGCTCGGTCCCAGGTGCAGAGGCAGCGCCTTTGCACGCAGCACGGTCCTCCAGGGAACCCAACAGCGCACTCACTGACTCCAGAGCTGCCGCTGCTCAGGACCTCAGGTGCATTTGTCTGGTGACATAATTTCATTTAAAATGCACTAACAGCTCAAATCCAACCAGCTATGAAGAAGGAATACAGGATTCCTACTTTGTACGAGGCATTGGATCAGTAATACCAGGTCCCTTTCTGTCAAAAACAAGGCAAAAAATAAAGCCAACAATGTGGGTGCATAGATGGATTTTCCCCCACAGCTGACACTGAACCTAAATTAAACTAAATTGTTTTCATAATTTGCAGCCTCTGTTTCTCCGTAATTATGATGTAGTAAAATGAGCAGAAACAGCTTCCCACAGGGAAGAATTACACTCAGTGACCCTGTAATGATCTGGGATGAAGAAGACGCAATAAGGAAACCCACAGTACTCATTAATGAATAAGACTGGTAAGAAAGGAGGAAGCTAAAGTTAGTGAATGTATATAGGATTCTGATGTAGAAGCTGCAGGCAGAAGTAGCTGATAGTTTTATTTCAGCAATAGTCTTAGCCATAAACCACTTCATTAGAGATAATTGTCTTCTAAAAAAAAAACCCAAACCTTCCCCATCTGCAGAATGCTGGACAAAAAAAAAATATTTTAAAAGTATTTTGACTTTAAAATACAATGTAAAGAGATTTTTTTTGCTACTACAGAGTCTGCTAAAAAACTAATCTTAATCCCACATAATTACAGAACTATTGCTTCTGTTTTCCCCTGCACTGCTGAACTGTCTTCCAGTTGACCACCAAAATTTAAACAATCTCTCAGTGATACTGTGTTCTGCTTTTTTTTTCACCTGCTATTATTCTGTTTCTGTTAAGTGCTTATAAAAAAAATTTACAAACAAACCACTAGTAAAGGTGACCATGAAAAATTACAGAATTACAGAAAGTTATAAGGAATTTCCCTTCCTACATACAATCTCCTCGTTTCTTTCTCACAATCCTTTGCTCCATGGAGAATGAGAATACACATATCACTGGATAAAGAAAAGGTAAAAAGAATTTGAAGCTTATATTATGTTATCACTCAGATAACCCAGTCATAACTGATGGCACAGCATATCGTGGTCCAAACACGTCTAGCACGTTACCTACATACCATCCCTGCCTCCATAAGCTTATCCGGTGATCTAGATAAGATTCAAAACACAATTTTATGGTGGGAATAGCTCATCTAGTTAACAGTATTCTGGCTAAAGCACAACTTGAGAGGTACCTTCTGGGAAAGGCAAGTTCCCCTTTGCTGCCACAATTTGCACTACGTAAATTGCAGTTGCACATTCGCACCTGTGACTGATCTGTACCAACAATAATTTTGATTTGTGTTCACGCTTTGACATGCAGACACAAAAGCAGAGAATAAGCTTTAGCCTGTTCCAGCATCATTAAAGAATGCAATATTCCATATATGCGAACTCTATCCTGCCTACTTAACACTCCTACCTTACAGGATTAAATATACACTTGCTTCTAGTGAATAATAACATCTGGTATGAAAACTTGATGGTGTACTCTAACTGCTTCATAAAACTTCAGAGAAAGATGAGCATCATAGATGCTATTTTCTTCCAAGTCTATTGCTGAGCAACTATGAGAAACCCTTCTCATTACCCTCAGGGGCTAGGCATCCAGAAGTGTTCTGAGCTGCTAGAAAAACTAATTATTAAGAAAATAGTATTCTAAAGAATTTTCTAAAAATTGTTACGGTTAGAAAATTATTCTAAGAAAAAATTATTTTGTTATTCATAACAATCTTTTGTCATTATAAACAGTACTATAAGCAGGAAACAACTGGATGATTAGCATTTTCATTGTGCATTAACTTGGCTCCTTACTGATAACTAAAGAGAGTAAGACTTCCTTTAGAAAAGTTTAAAGCACATGCCTTTCTTATAGCCAGAGCTACCAACAAAAGCTAATAAATACCTCAGAGACTCATGTAATCTCCCAGCAATTTGCTAGATGAAGGATTGCGAAGCCATTTATTTTGCAAAATTCCATTAGTTTTTGATAAACTCTTTCAGCCGAATGTTAATTTTGAATGATTCACCTGAACAAAATAACGCACCTACACTTTCAAGATGCCGTTGGGGTGAGGTCAGGCGGAGAATAAGCCTGCCAGCGTAAATGACTGCATTTGTCTCCCGTCATAGCCCTTCACTTTGGGCACAAGAAGTATTTCCATTACTGGCTTGACAGAGATTGAGAAAACGGATTGATTTTTAATTTTCAGGAAGTTTTCAAGGAATTTAGAATAATAGATCCTTTTAAAAAGCTTCCGATGCTCTGAAAGTACGTGAACCTGTGTACACATGGGGAAGTGCACCGCCCTGTGGGTTTTACTGATGTAGGAGAACCACGGACCACACTTCTCTCTGCTATATATTGGTACATTATGTACAGTTGTGAACATTTATGGAAGTAAATGTGCAGTATCTGGGGTTCAAAATGCAACAGTCCTTGGCAGAGACCTCTAACCTCCAACAGATGAGGGCTGCAACACTTCCATCTAGAAACAGGCTTTCCAGACAAAATGAACCATCACACTCTGCTGAAACACACTCCTAAAACAAATCAGTCTTATTCATTTAAAATTCAACCCTGTGATAACCCTCTTTAGCAAATTTGCAAATGGCACCAAAGGCTGGTTCTAAAGGTATCCGCTAAGGCTCTGGCACTAACTGCTATTGCAGCCACGGCGAGTCCCTGGCCCACAGATATTACAATTAATGCATTAGAGGGCAAACCATTTACGACCCACCCATTGTTCTCAGAATTACAATTAGTGCATTAGAGAGCAAACCATTTACGACCCACCCGATGTTTTCAGAACCATTCCTCCTTGTCGTTCTCTTGTGGGGAGCATCAGCCCAGCCCCAGCCAGGTACAAGTCCCTCGTGCTCCAGGTTTCAAGATTCCATCTTGCTTATGTTTCTAAGAAGCTCTAAGCTGGCTCTGACTGGGAACACCAGCAAGCTTCCCTGCCACTTCAGGACCAACCTCTAGCATATAGCAACCTTCCCTGCCTGTTTTATCAATGATCTGATGTAATAGTCCCAAATTTAGCACTGAAGAAACTTGAATTACCACTCAGGTGCAGCATTGCTGACATTGCAGTGTAGCTGCACATGAGGTTATAGTTTCTTGGATCCAAACTGCAGGGCAGAGATGATCATCAGTCAGTTATTCTCAAGATCAGATCCTGTTTTCATCCCATAACTCAATTTCTGCACGGTAAGAACTAACACGAGACCTGTTTCTTCAAATAGCTCTTCAATTTATGAAAGCTGAGGTTTAGTGGAACATTATCGTGGATAAATAAAGTTGCACCGATTACAAACCCTAATCATTTCCAAGAAAACTGGTAATGTAAAAAAGCATTGGTAACAAAAAAAAGCAAAAGCTAAACAAGATTTGCAGCTTCATTAGTTATGTGCTTTAATACATCTAACTAGGAAAGTCAGGACACTACTTTATGCTTCCAGAAATGTAAGTATATATTTGTTAGGGCTTGTCTCTTCATGCTCTACAGTAACACATGAGGAATTAGCTGGAACACACACAATTCCTGAATTTTCACTTAATTAACGAACACATTCCATAGTCTCACGTGATCTGTATTTTCCATAAATAATAAGCTTAACTGATTAACTGATAAATGTCTTCATCTGCTTTTAGCATCTGCATGCTGTGAGAACAGGTTTCTTTGGCATTCCATACCTCTCTCAAAGTGACAGTGTTACTACGGCAACGTTCACATTTATTAAGGCTGGATATAGTATCGCTGCTGAACTTGTGCGCCTGAAGTGTAAGTGAGAACAGGCGTAGGAAAAAAAACACCTGTTCGTACTTATGGAGCAGGCACACAAGCCCTGGGAATCATCATCTCTCATGTTAAAGAAGAATTAACACAGCGTTACATGCTTTAAAATACAAGCACTAAAGTGCTGGCAGGTCAAACACCTTAAGGTTTTAATAGCTTATTTTCTTGCACCTTTTTAAAAGAAAGTTTGACATGGCATAAAAAAAAATAAAAATCTCATACAGGAATCCAAGGCAATTCCTGCTAATCTGAGAAAACGCTTCCATGACGGACACGTTTATATTATATAAGTAAACTGTAAGAAACAGAATTGCAGTTTCGTCAATTATCTTGTTGGTCTCTACATGTCAGAAAGTCAGGAGATACAGCCACTCGTATGACAGGACATTACAGAATGGCACAGGGAACCAGCTACCATACTTAGGGTGAAATCGCTTTTCTGAGACAACCGCTACCAAGCCTACGTTCTATGAACCAGCAAAGGAGAACGCTCCTACAATGGGGTTTTTACTGGCAGGAAGGTGCTATCTGAGCAGGTCAACACCTCTCTGATTGCAACCTGGTAAACTGGGGCAGACTGGATTTACAGAAACAGGGGTTTTAGGAGTGGGTGCAGTCACTGGGACTCTCCCAGGGCACGTTGCAGGACTGTGCCGGCTGATTCAACCAGTAACATGCACCTTGCTGCACATGCCACCAGTTACAGATTCAAGTGTCCTTTCTTCTCCACCTAGCTCAAGCAGGGGTGAAGGGTGAGCTACAGGATCCTTCAGGACGACAACATTTCAAAGAACCATAGCTACTGTAGAATAAGAATTCAGTCTTTCTGCTTAGGAAAACAATTAATGTACATATGGATCTAATTGTAAGGAGCCAGTGAATGCCATCACTTTCTACGTGGTGACAACATCAGCTGCACTAATCAAATAAACCAGGACACTTGCCTTCCAGCCTGGTATCAAATCCACATTAAGTGGAGCATTTCAAGTTGCAGTTTTCAGATATTAGAATATCGTAAACAAGCAGAGCTGCTGCTCAAGACCTAATAGATCGAAGCCCACAGCATAACTGCCATCTGGTACAAACTGTACATTTGGTTTTTGTGACATGATCTCTCATCATGTGGAGTGGCCTCCTGCTGATAGGCACAGGAACAGCCTGAAGGATCTCAGAGCATGGGATAACGCCTAGAGCAGGCAGGTACTTCTCTGCCAGCAGCCACCGAATGAGGCAGGAATGACGTAGGTAAGTTAATGGTTGAAATGAAGCCTGTGGATCTACTTTAATTTGGTTACCATTCTGGTATCACGTGTCCAAGGCTCCATCCTAACTAGGAATGAAGCCAGCACAAGGTCCCAGTCCCTCGTGCACATCACACAGAGCTAGTGGCTGGGGGTCCTTGCAGACACATTGCAAGTGAAGCTCCGAAATAGTGCTCTGGTTCACAACTTCAGCCTGGGTCCCACCAGGAAGAAAACTGCTTTAAGTTCAGGTGTGTACAAGACTACAGCTACAGATGCAAAGCAGAATCAAAACTAAACCCATACAGTATGTAATTAAAACTGATGAACCTGGTACATTTTCACTGTGCCCACAGGCCCCACTTTCCTGTTTTACAAGTATGAGAGTACTCCGCAACAAGCTGGGACACCTCTGAAGTGACAATGATACCCATTCAGAGGCTGAAACGGATTATGCATAACCACACCCTTCAGTCACTCTTCCCAGCTTCAAAAAAGAACCTACTGCTGAATGGTATATGCTTCTGTGTAACGAGCAACCCCTTCGTGTTTCAGCAGGCATCGTCAAAGAGGAAACTGGCCCCCTAGCACCACTGAATTCAGTGGATATTGGAAAGAATGACAGAAATTAACCTGAAAAACAATTAAAAGCAGGGATGCCTATGCAACACGTCATGTTAGTTTTGGACTGCATGTGAGATATACAGTTGTCAGCAACATAAATATCTAAAACCAAGGGAGGAAAAAAGTAAAGCTCATGGAGAATTTCATCTAGAGTGAAGTTTCTACACATTTATAAAATATTTACTTATTCTCATATAATGTATAGCCTTAAGGACAACTCAATAAAAATAACTCATTATTCTTGTGTCTGAATATGAGTAACAGCAAAGTTACTCTAAGAGATCAGATTAAAAACTTGGTGCTGCATTTTGAAATTCAAATGATCATCTCTTTAAAAGAAAGTGGTTTCTTAATATTTCTAAATGCAGAAGTTGGATGGCATTTCCAAACTTAAAATTTTAAAAAATTTCAAAAATTAAAATCAGAAGCATGATAAAATTGTTACAACACTTTGTGGTATTGTAAGACCTTAGAAAAAGAAGAGATCACAATTTTAATGAAAAGATGTTAGTGTGACCACCTGCTAGACCTTTGATCAGATATGACAGGGAAATCATGAAACTCCAAGCCTGAAAAACACACCGAAAAAGATGTGGGAACAGAGATCCATTATTCCACTATTGCGTTGAGGCCAGGGTAACAATAGTCTTAGGTTATTCTGCTTCGCCTAAAAGAAATTCCAGTGAAAGAAAAAGTAAAATAGGGGCTTGCAAGCCACATAAATTGCAGCTCTTACACCTACGTAAAATAACTGTCTCTGATCCATATAACTCATATAATCCATAGAACTCAATTTTAAAATGTCTACAACCTATAGCTATAAAGAATGATGCCGATCTTTCAAAACAACAGAAATCACATTTTTGCTAGCAACTCCATTCTGTTCTTGACAACTGTGAATCATTCTGATGAAATATACTGCACTGATGCAATCCAAAAATGATACACAGAGTTTGGAAAAGGTTAAATTACCAACTACAGAATACTCACAAACATCAAGAGAAATATCTACTGAAATAAGATGGATATTTATGGTTCTGCTCAAACAAAAAAAATGTACAAAGTCAGAATTTCCTGTATTTCACCTACATCCCTCTCTTAATGAGCTCATTATCATGTCTTTCAAACAGGAGATCCTCCCTAGGAAAGCTATATACAGCCAAATCTAGCTCATTATGCTTTAGGAAAGTAAAATCCCTAGAGAAAAAGCAGTGTTGAAACAGATGTACTGTATTAGTAATCCGAGCTGTCAGCATCATTGTGCACTGCTTACACACGGCTAGGCAACCTGAAAACTACAAAACACAACTGAAAGTGACCCCAAGAGTGGGCCAAAACTACCCTGTATCATTTCTATGATGAAAGGTGCAGCACATCCTTTACTTTCTTTCTCTTAATACTTTTTAAAAAAACCTCTATCAAAATTTATTATCAGTTGTAAGACAGCACCCCCTGGTGTAGCAACACACAAAAACTTTATAAACTACCTTAATTTGTGATAGGTACTATTTGGATTACATAGGGTGGGGATTAACTGGCTGGGTCTCTCCTCAACACTCCAACTGCAGCTCTGAGCCAAAAAATGCAGGATATAGAGCAAACACCCCTCACAAGAGGCGTCCCATTTCTGAGGGCTATATAAAGGTGTCTCCACAGAAAACACAAATCTTTTCAAATTTCAATATACACACTAGGTTCCCCCATGGTCTGTTCTGTTTTGTATTACCTGCCTTCATGTTTTCTTGGGATGACCCCTTCCACTCCTAGATAACCGAGCATTGCCTATATCATACCTGTCATCAGATAAACATTCCTTATTCTCACGTATCATCTAAATAGGACAGAAATATAAACCCTCATTGGGCCCTGAATAAAGAAATCTGGTCCTGACTTGAAGGAGTTCTACATTAGGAGCAGGGGCATGGGAAAAACCAGCTTCCTGTTATGCCAGCACTGCACCATGCAATGATTTTCAAAAACTTTTAATGGAAAAGCAGCAAGTTTTCCTGCTCCATTTATACCTACTGGGAATTTATTCTGTTCTTACCCAAGCTTCTGAAGTCAGAATTGTGGAATAAAACTACTGTACCCAGGCATAGTATATGCAATACATACTTAGTGCTGCTCAGAAAACAGGTTAAGTAACCTCCTTGTACACAGCATAACCACAGTGTTACACCAGCTTTCATAGAGTTTTCCTGCAATGAAAAAGTTGTAAGTGGATCCGAAAGCAGGATAGTGTGTTTAAGATATTCTTCACATATGCAGAACAGTTGTCCACTCTGAAACTGTTTCCATCTAGAAAATGTTTTGCACCCCTCTTGTGTTGACCAAACACTTCACTGAAGAATTCCCGTTCTCCTTAAACCAGCAATGTTTTCAAGTGAGCAGTGGTTCTCAGCTCTCATGTTTGCCCACAGCTGCCAATCCTCATGGAAACCATGATAATCATACACCAACTTTCCTCCTACTTCCCTTCCCTGGAAGTGATTGTGGTAGTTTTCACAAGCAGTTTTTTTAAGCAGTGACAAGAGAACTGACCATGCAGGAGTGGCTAAAGCCCAGTGGCCCACCACTCCCAAACGGCACAGCCTGAGAATCCTGTCTGCAGACACAGGCAGACAGAGAAAATCCCAGCCAGCCCTTAGAAAGAGGTGCTCTGAACTAGAATTAGTCCATTATCTGAGCTACTGAGGAAAAGCTTAGCCAAAACACCCTAGGGTAGAATTCCATCTCTGAAGCATAGACATAAAACATGCATCTAATTTTTTTAGTGTTCAGGCTACTGAAAAATTGCACAGCACCAACGAGGGCTTCTGTACAAGACCTATTCGGCAGGATTGCTACTGAAAAGCATGACAGACGGAAACTGAATCCTGAAGTCACGGCAGCTTCTGCTGAACATGTGTTCTCACATCCTTGTATAAAGTTCTGAAAGCAAAAGGTATCCTAAACAAAGTTAAATTATGTGCCCCTCCCAACTGCCTCAAAACCACATGAAATATGGACATCAGCACATGCCAGGATGTTTTTCTATTCTCCAAGAGGACAGCAGATCGTGACTGCAACAGGGCTTGGGTGACAGATACTGGAAGTCATCATCTTTCTCCAAAAACATCCTTTCCTTGGCTGTGGTCAGCAAATCCACCTCCTTCACACCAGTCAGTATACACACAGCTATGACAATCGCTGTGTCCTACTAATCACGTCGTCTTTGTGACTAAATTACACCATTCACCGGAGTCCTAAGATTTTCTTCTATCTTGATTTGGCTTAAAGTGATCAAATAATAAAATACTCCACCCACATCCCCAAGCAGCATAGTGATATCTATGGAGTTTCACAGGAGAGCACGTACCACATAATCCTATACTCTTCTCCCAAGATCCTCCCCACATTATGAAGTACTGAACAATTAAGATCACAATCTAATTATCTCTACTATATCCTTGTGAATCTGGCACAGCTTCACAGAAGGCAACATAACTGCTATCAGATCATGTAGAGACAGAACTTCATTATCAAGGCAGACCTGCACATCCAGAGCTTCAGCTCCTGCCGGTATCATGTGATGCACCAGTCAGAGCTTTCATTAAAAAGCAAAATAATGGTAAAATCAAGAAGGGATTTCAAAACACGCAAAACAAAGAGGTCACTAAGCAAAACCATGCTGCACCATCTCACTGGTTTACTGTCTCTAACACCTACTAGTGTTAAAAAAATTGGACACCTCCCACTACAGCAGGTAAAGGTTTAAAAATCACATCATCATAATAATGTCAACAATATCCACTACTTATACTTGAAACATACTTTACTTTCACCTGTACATTTCATGACCATATTTGATGCTTACAAAAATGCACAAGGAAATCAGAGCCTTCAGAAGCTACTTCGAAGTTTTTTTTCCCCACTGTTCAAACTCACAGCAACGGCCTTGCTTATCTAAGACCATTTTCTTTTTCTTGTTGTATATAATAAGTGTGAGGTATGTGACTATGAGAAAATAGTAAAATAAACATGCCATAGCTTTGGAATCTACATATTTCAAATCTAGAATATTTAACAAAACCTATGACTTCAGCAGGCATCAGACTTGTGTGTACCAGAGGCATGCGCACTGGAGTACAGTGAGGCAGACTTCAGTACTGCTAGATACAGCACGGTTTTGACTGCTAACAGCCTAAAAAGATAACTAATGCCAATTTTTATGTACTAAAAATTCAGAACTGTACAGCTGCGCCAGTGTACAGTTTTAGATGTTAACAAACCTGCCACATATTTTACTACGGACAAACTACTACCTTGTGGCACATAAGCTAAAGGGCAAGATTGGAATGAAAAGTGAACCTAATGCTTATAAGAAAAGATGAAAACTGGCAAAAAGTAGCACTGGGAGGAACATATTTATTTATGAGTGCCACGTTTATATGAATATCACTTATTAGCCCAGTTTTTGCTTTGTACTTCTAGGGTTATTGTTTAGCCAGATAAAACCCAGCAGCCTAGACTCTTTCATTTCAGAATTTACATACGTGCTGCTTCCTGTGTGAGAACAGAAAATTGGTACTTTCATCACAGAGGCCTTAAAAGTTTTGGGACTTGGTGTTCAGGATACTAGCTCACAGTTCGCTTGTCTCCAACTGGAGCAGCTCACAGATGTTTACCTTCAGCAGCAGGACTTTCTGCTAAGTGGAAGGGCACAGTTGGCTCTGGAGACTCTTCTGTAGAATTAATTGCTTGCAACAATTTAACAAATTCAGAAATAATGCTTAACAGATCCAGCAAAAAGTACTTCCAATCTAATGGTTATATGTTCTAATCATCTGCTAATTTGCATTTAGCAGCCAAATGGTGTTAACTCACTTCCACATCCTGATGTGACCTGACCATAAATCACAATTACTCCTTTTCCACAGTTCCTCAATGTGGTTCAATTCACTGCAAGATCATAATCAGTCTGAATCCTTCCTTCCCAAATTTACACGTGGCTAATGGCTGAAAATACTGCTTACACTGCTACAGCTTTAGTATTGCACTTGGCTGTCTTTTCTGTATTAATTAGAAAATAACACCACCACTAGCAATGTGATGTTACTTATGATAAAGCTGTCAGGAAAGCATTTCCAAAACAAAGTTTAAGGTTTTACTGCTTGCTGGAAAACACTGAATTTTGACAATCTCTTTTCTGGTATTACAGCTCGTCTGTGCCAAGTGACTACATTACTAAATCAACCACCTAGAACATACAGCCCTTGATTTAGTTGTCAAATATCTATATTCTCCTAGGTATACCAGAGTATTTTAAGAGTCATGATCATACATTCACACAACTTAGGTCCAAGTCATTATTGTAAATGCTTAAGCTATTACACACTCCCACTTTCTTTGAGTACCCTGCCAGATATCCAATACTGATCAAATAATAGAGAGTTTATAATTTCCAGACAAAACAAAAACAGTACTGGCATAATTTGTTTATTGTACTATGAGCATCAGTATATATTAGAGACAAAGGAAATATGACTTCCAGGACAAAGAAAAAAAACCTGGAATTTTAAAATTTTGCTCAGTATCAATCATGGAGAACCTATAAATTATCTGCTGGAATGCTTTCAGCTCAAAAGCTTGGCTTCTACAATTACGTAACACTGAAGAACAGAAGATGTTCTGGATCCCAAAAGCCACATATCTAAGGTTAAATTGTAAAAGACCTGAAAAGACATTAGGTAAAATTTATAAACTTGTTTTCTTCTGAGACAGATTGATCTTATCTCCAAGACTCAGGGCCATTCCCTGTAAGAAAGAGAAAGAAGACATTCATGACACGCATGCTTCAAAATAACTTCATCTGTATTAAAATCAAAGTTCTGTAAACAGAAATCTATGAAGTTAGTGGCATGGAAGTTAAAGCATTTCTAACTGTTCATTTATTTATACACGCTATAGTGCACACTTTCTTAACACCAGGTAAAGGCTAGATCTACATATAATATTGAAATAATGAAGTATGAATTTGAGCTAGCAATTGCTTTATCTGTTATCAATACAAAAGGCAATAAACTGAAAACATGGAAGCCTTTTGACCTCCCATCAGTTGGAAGTATGCTCTCACTATAAAAATTGGAACTGTCAGTCCAGTTACCGAAATTCAGCTGTTAAAAGCCTCAGTTCTGATACTAGCATTCAATGCACTAAAGCATTAGAAAAATAATTTAATCACAGAACCATATTAATATGGCACAGAAACAGAAGAAATCTCAAAAGAAACTGCACAAATAAATCCACCTATCAGCAGAATGATCTCAAAATGAAACTAAACTTGCATATAATTGAATGCAGTATTATGTAAAAATGTCACTGTAAACATATTAGAAAAACTAAAGCATTCTCAAATATCTAAAATGACATCAAAAACTAAATCATTTTATGTGATGAATGTGAAAATTCTCAGGTAGTCATTTACTGTATGCCATTTAAAATATTTTTATTGGCTGGCTTTTTTGTTATCAAACAGTTCCAAACGTCATACTTTTTCAGTTCTAAAATCCAAAGCAGACTCATAGGTGTACCTTTAGAAAATGCTACAGAAGGACTTTGGGGTTTTGTTCTGTGGTTTTTAAAATGAATCAGTGCACAGCAATTACATGCATAAAATTTCCTTGTTATATGAAATTGAAATGTATAATTCAGTAGGAAACAGATCAAGGAACCTTGGGGAGCATTTGCTCTTAATTTAAAAGCAAATCAAGTATACTGTCTTATTTGCAGCACTATGGAAAAAATAAGAAAATCTTGGCCCAAAGGCCTATTTTATGATAATGCACTGGGAGAGAAAATGTACAATGTTACTTTAGGGTATGATTATGCCTAACTAAAAAGCCGTATTAGCCTCACAAAATGTGTCTAAGATAGTTTTTTAACACTAAGGTTGAAGTTTCTATATTCTTCTTCCCTAAAAACTTTCCCGTTTACCAAATACCAGAAGCTAACTAATGTCGAAAAATTTGCAAGTATTTTTAGAGTGCTTAGTACATTTTCTTAAAATTGACAAGGAGAAACAGTGCTCTAAACAGAAGCCACATTACCTGACTCTTTGCACGGATTCGTATGTGACCAGTGACAGGTGCCTCTGGTCCGAGATGAATTGGCTTTTCAATGCTGACGTTTGCAAGTGCATCTTCTCCAAATATGGAACGTGCATAAAGATTGGCTGCCATAAAGCCACAATAACCAGAAAGTGCCTGCAAAAACCACATCTGAAGTCTTTAGAAAGGCCAAAGCGCTTAAAATGTATTGTAATTCATCCTACATACAGTTAGACAAATATCACTATTTAACATTTAAACTTCTTTCTTCGCATACAACATTTTTTTAAAATGTGAGAATCGTGCCATGAGAAACAGTGGTGGTCTTTTCCTAAAATTAATCTTGAAAGATATTCAATCTACAGTATTCATCAAAACAAGGTAGGATGGGATTTTTTGATCTCATTTAACGAACAGCAAAATCGTAAAGAAGCTAAATAGTAGCAATAGTTACTATGCCTATTTTGACTACTACACATATTACCTGATAGCTGTTACATATTTTATCTTACAGCAAGTATCTATGCTAATATATATTTTGCTTTCAAACAAAACTGCTAAATTGGCAAAAGAATGCTAAATTTTGACAAAGAAGGACAGAACTTTGAGCTACTGAAAAACTCCACCTGCATAAAAGCAGACGGTTCCATTAAATCTATACTACAGCTTAGATATTACAAATTAAAATAGATATTCTGATTTTCTAGCTGGGTGAGAAATAGCTAACGTGATTAAGCAACAGAGAATTTTGGTAACATTAACTTGCTTTAACTCATTTCAGAGAGTTCATTTAAAGACTTTGAAGTATACATACTATTTCATATTGTAATCAAGTGTCTTTTAATAATATTTATAACAAACGCTAAACAAATTAAACAAAACACACAAACTAATAAGGGTGTCTAAAAGTCTTCAAGCAAACAACTCACCTTCTCTGGAGTCAGGCATTTCATATTGGTTGACTTCAGTATGTGCTGTAAGTATTCATTAAGATCAATGATGTTGGTGTTCACAGTAACCTTCAAGAAGGGAAAAACCCAGCAATTAATTTCCTCAGCCTCTCAGGCATTTCTGAAACCATCTTTTCTTCAAGACTCCTTTATAAAGAAGATTACCACTACATTTCTCCTTGAGGAACACCACATTCAGTAAGCCAGCTCCAAATCACATTATGTGGTGGCATAATACAAAGTCTTTACCTCCTGCCATCCACTTGTTAAAGGGTGGGAATTCCATGCTATGACCATGGTTTCTAACACATACTGGGTGAATATGACACTCTGCTGAACACAGACACTCCACAGCAACTAGTATACCTCCTGCCTGAATATAATTTAGACATTGCCAGCACAAGAAAAAAATGGTATCTAGTATAAAAGCTTGTTTTTAACTAATGATAAATATTATTTTCATATTTCCCTTCTAGTAACAAAGCTTTCTGGGCTGCACTGGCTTCCTCGAGTACTGCTGGTTTTGTTTTAATTGCTTTTTAACATCTTTTAGGAATAGTTTACAAATTGCTATGGCTTCATATATTATGGATTAATATTTATTGCTTACAAGTTCCCTATGAGGGAACTTAAATTCACTCTCAGGTGAATACAAGTAAATACATGCAGCAACCAAGGCTACAGTCTGTGTAAAAGATTATATTTCATCAACAGAAACTCCAAGTAACATATGAAAATAAAACTAACTTTGTTTTCCCACTCAAATTCTGCCCACATCTGTCTGAACTCCGCATCTGTACAAGAAGCAGGCTGGATGTAGTCCATGATGTCAATGTGAATGTCACTGAGAACCACACAGTTCCTGTCGCTGGCTGCTCCAGAGACATCATACACTGCAATAAAAAACACAGAACACCTTAACGGTTTAAAAAGTCAATTTGCAGTAACTAATATTGCTCAGTTACCACCTGCCAGTTAACAACAGTCAACTTGCTCGGTCTCACTGTTGACTTCTGTCCTCTTCAAGTGCTTTACCCAGTTGCCACAGAACTTCAAACATATTTGTCTCTCAGGAAAGGCTGCCTCACTTATCACAAATTCAGAGTCATACTGACAATCATCCCAAAGGCAGCATGTTCTACTACAATTCTAAGTAAAAGCAGTACATTTTTTCAGAAAATCATCAGAAAAATATTCATACATTGTAGACCGTTTCATTTCCTCCTCCGGTATGAGGTGTTTTAATTATTTTTGAGTTCATTAAGCATTTAAGAAATGCTACACATTAATGTTAATTTTGCACATTAAATTATTTACTTACCAATATTACCAAATATTATTCCATTTTCTGTTGACGCAACTTTGACATTAGCTTTAATGTTTGCAAAATCATGTGGAGCAAGTGTCAGAGGAGATGGTTTTTCCACAAGTTTCAAGTCACCTGTGTAAAGAAATTGCATAATGGAGATAAGGGAACTTTAACAACAGCCAGTGAGTTTAGCTTTTGGAACAAAATTTTTTTACTTTCTTGTCATTCAGTTCTATTGTCTACACAGTTGCACTAGATACCACCACAGAGGGATTTGTTGATTTAGAATATTTTTTGTTTTGTTGGGTGTTTTTTGCAGTTTGTTAGACAAAACACTTTACATTACCACAAAAGTTTCAGTTAAAATATCAGTGTGTTCACCCAAATCCCAATGACAACAAATGTAAATACTGACTTAAATTGGCTTTGGATTGAGTCTTGTATTAAATTTTTAACCATCAGGAAATGGGTAATTTTACCTTGTGTTTTAATCACTGACAACATCATAGTATCTAATCCTACAGTCAAGTGCCTCAAAATCAAAGTTCAATGTCCAGTATTACATGCACTAAACTATTTCTAAACAGGTCAAAGTATCAGCTTGATTTTGAATATAATTGCTCCCAGGAAACAGTAAAAGATGCATTTTTCCTAGTCCTTTAGCAAGACTCCTTAGTTTTATCAAACTGTGCAGTTTGAGAACACAGCATGAACAGCATCAGTTCTACAAATAAGTGATGCACCAAGTCAATTTTTGCAATGTACCTGAAGACTCCAACTGGGAAATACAGATTTCCACTACTGAGCTGATAAACAGAAAATTACAACGTATTAAGTAATACATCCATTTTATTTATCTCTGTTGTTAGTCTGCTCAAGTGATTCACAAACGATTAGGAGAAAGGTTATGCCCCTCCAGTCATATTTATGCCAATTAAAAGTATGTAATGTGTTCTCCTAGTATGTTGTAAAGATATTTCAACTCCTGACTGTCAAAGCAGAAGATAACTAATATGAAACTGGTAACTGGTTTTGGATTATCTGCTCCAGTCCCTCCCTTAGAAGTAATTAATGAAGTCCCAGTACTGTTCAGCCAAGTCTCTGGTACAGCTGTTGGTACAGGGATGGTTCAGCTGAGTAAATGCAGCATTTAGGTACTTCAGGCTGAGTGTGAGAACCACCCAGGGCACCTGGCTTTCTGTTGCCTGACATCTGCTCCACACCAATTTGGATTTTGTCCTCTCACTCTATGATAACAGCACAATGGGGAATAACTACATAAAAAACCCCAACTGCCCGTATTTCAGGAAAAGGGGATAAGGGAAAATGGAAGACTATTTTTCTAGTGAAAAAAGCATAATAAAGTTTAAGATCTTGTGACAGTTTATATAAATTAGTATTGTCAGTGCCAGCAGATACAAGTCTTCCACCTTTTGGAAAAAAGTGTTTTTAAAGGCATTCAAAAACATGCTTTCAAAATGACAACTAGCTGGCACAAGTTTTTAAGTATATAGAAGTGTTTCAGAAACTCCTTGCAAGTGGATGCTGGCAACCAGCATCTCTCTGCTACTCAACAGTTGCTTTGTTTCCATCAGGACTCCTTACCTAGCGTGGCCAGTTCTAGTGTGCAGTTCTGCAGAGTGTCACTGGTCTGGTTGACCACGAGCACATCCAGCACAATGTCGTATTGATTGACATGGACATACGCTTCTGCATAGACAGGGTCTGAGAAACCTGTCAGCTGAGTAACCTGTGAAAGAAAAAAAAAAGTCATCAATTTATAGCTAAAGCCACAGTGAATGTGTTATTCATACAAATAAATTTAACTGCATCCTTCCTTCACATGTCATAGAATCATAGAATTGTCTAGGTTGGAAGAGACCTTTGAGAGCATCTAGTCCAAACGTCAACCTAACTGATAAAAAAAAACAATCCATCACTAAACCATGTCACTAAGCACTATGTCAACCCATCTTTCAAATATCTCCAGGGACGGTGCCTCAACCACTTCCCTCAGCAGCCCATTCCAATGCTTAATAATCCTTTGAGCATAAAAAAATTTCCCTAATATCCAATCTGAACCTTCCCTGGTGCAACTTGAAGACATTTTATCTTGTCCTGTCGGCTGTGACTTGGGAGAAGAGACTGACCCCTGCCTCTCTACAATCTCATTTCAAGTAGTTGTAGAGAGCAATAAGGTCTCCCCTCAGCATCCTCTTCTTCAGGCTGAACAACCCCAGCTCCCTCAGCCTCTCCTCATAAGGCTTACTTCTCCAGACCCCTCACCAGCTTTGTTGCCCTTCTCTCAACCCGCTCCAGCACCTCAATGTCTTTTTTGTACTGGGCCTGACCAGTACAGAGGGGGACGAAAACCTCCTGAGTCCTACTCCCCACACTGTTCTTGACACAGGCCAGGATGCTGTCAACCTTCTTGGCCACCTGGGCACACTGCTGGCTCATGTTCAACCAGCTGTCAACCAACACCCCCAATGCATATGTCCTTTTGCATACATGCTACAGTTATAAAACTTTTCCAGATGAAATCTGTTCTGAATGGAATTCACCTAGAGCTCGTAAAATATAGGCTCTAATGCCATCTATTCTTAAAAAGATCAGCAGGACAAAGAAATGCTAACTTAAAATGAAACAGTAACTTTAAACAGTAAAAAGAATTTGTGCAGACTTTTAGAGTGAAAAGCCTGGTTTTTTAACTAATGAATGGAGAGACTTCTCTTTGGATCTTCTCCACAAAANTATACAAAAAAAAAAAAAAAAAAAAAAAAAAAAAAAAGTAGTATAAAGAGTGGAACAAGGATGCACTGCATTTGGCAATAGGATAGGGCAGCTCAAGAAAGAAAGGGTTTCTTAATCACTTGCGACATCCCTGCTCTCTTCCCTGTGAACCTTACTGGGCTCTTCAGATTGGCTATCTTAATGCCTTTTCCACACACCATCAGTACGTGAAGAAGACATTATTCCTTATTTTCCCTCTCTCACATTAAGAAGGTAACAACTTTAAGCACAAGGGCTTTTCTTTCTCCTAATCCTTACCAGTAAATACCTGGACATTTCCAATCAAACAGTATAGCCTGGTTCATCAGTTCCGGCCTGCAACTCCCAAAGTTGATCCTGTACGCAAGCCGCACAAAGTGTATATAGTTAAAACACTGACTTTCACATTACCTTATTAAGTTTGGATGCAAGAGGATCAGCAGCCTCTTTCCTCTGCGTGTTTCCCATTGCTGCAAGAAGGCTAAGCTGAAACTGGTCTTCCTTAGAGCTCATTTCATTTTTAGCAGTAAGCTGCATAAAGGAAATGGGATCATCTGGCTGAACTGTCACATTCCTCTTCTCAGATTCTTTCTGTAGGAGAAGAAATATTTGAGAATTCAAGAGAAATTTCAGTCCTTTGTGCAGAAACACAGTCAAATAACAGGCGACTTAAAGCCAGACAGCAAACGTTTCTGGGACCTTCTTGGATGTGAACATCCGTAAGAAATTCCAAGTGTTTACGGTTACACACTTAAAATAACTCACCTTCTGGGAAAGTTTCTCCTCTTCTAGCTTGGCTGACAGCATGTGAGAGAGTGACTGCCTGCATTCTTTGTTGAAAATGTCATTCATGAGAGGAGAACATTCTGACAAAACTTTCAGACACAAGGAAATACGATCCACATCATCATCTGTAATTGGCTTCTTGGGAAGAGAGGACTTTCCCAAATGGAGAATAGTTGCCATCAGCAGCATAGCTTCAGCGATAAAGGACTGAGGAGGAGGACAAAGGAAAGAGAATGGAAGGAAATTATTGCATTTTACACAGCTTTACAGAAATGTTTATTTCTGACTGTCCTGGCTTCAGCTGAGATAATTCTCTTTCTAGTGGTTCCTGCATTTTCAGATCTGGTATGAAAGAAATGTCAATCATACACATTGTTTTAGTTGTTGCTAAGTGATGTTTATACTAATCAAGGACTTTTTCCACCTTCCCATGGAAGTTGAGAAGGATCACAGACAGAACAACAGAATGGCCAACAGAATATTCCCCACCATAGACGTCACGCTCAGTACATAAATAGGGGTTGGCTGAGGGGTGCAGAATCCANATACGATCCACATCATCATCTGTAATTGGCTTCTTGGGAAGAGAGGACTTTCCCAAATGGAGAATAGTTGCCATCAGCAGCATAGCTTCAGCGATAAAGGACTGAGGAGGAGGACAAAGGAAAGAGAATGGAAGGAAATTATTGCATTTTACACAGCTTTACAGAAATGTTTATTTCTGACTGTCCTGGCTTCAGCTGAGATAATTCTCTTTCTAGTGGTTCCTGCATTTTCAGATCTGGTATGAAAGAAATGTCAATCATACACATTGTTTTAGTTGTTGCTAAGTGATGTTTATACTAATCAAGGACTTTTTCCACCTTCCCATGGAAGTTGAGAAGGATCACAGACAGAACAACAGAATGGCCAACAGAATATTCCCCACCATAGACGTCACGCTCAGTACATAAATAGGGGTTGGCTGAGGGGTGCAGAATCCATGATCTCTGCTTGGGTTGGGCTGAGTATCCAATTCACTGGGCAGTGAGAGTCACTTGTGTCTTGTATACTCTTTTACTATTATTATTATTGTTATTTCCTTTCCCATTACTGTTCTATTAAGCTGTCTTTATCTCAACCCATGAGATTATTTTTTTTCCCCTTTTCCCCTCTTCTCCCTATCCTCTTGGGATGGGGGAGGAGCAAGAGGCTGTACTGCCCTCATTGCTAGCTGGGGTTAAACCACAGCACACTTATTCACATAAAAGCGCCTATTAAGCTGCTCAGAGACTTCATGATTTGATTACTTATTTTTTTAGTACTTATTATCTAGAAACCAGACAGCATCATTTAGAGACTTTCCAGGGCGACCGGAAAGCAGCAGACCCTGTTCGTGACACAAATTATCATTATTAACCCGTCATTAACTGGCACTTCACTTTGGACCTAAACCAGTTCTGCAGCTGTTTAAAAGAAGAGACAACAACCAGCTCTTCTTTGCAACTACAGCGAAAAGAGATTACTTACATTTTGCTTCTTCTTTTCCTGAACTAGTGACACATATCGCAAAGCAATCTTAGTTAAAGTTGTAGCAAGAGAAGCTGCAACAAAGAAATCGCCATCAAGCAGGAATCCTCGTAACGGAGGTCTGCAAAGACAGGTGATAACCAGAAAACTAGTTTAGGATGACACTTTTTAGCCTACTTATCTTCATACCTTAACATGAAACAAAACAAGCTTGAAAAGTCTCAGAAGTTGCTTTTTATTTACTCTTGAAGTAATTTTCCAGATATATTCATAAGTCACAAAGTCATTTCCACACAGGACAGGGAGTGAAAAGTGTAATGGATAATAATTTCACTGTGGCTCTGAGATGATACTGAGTAGTCAAGGTGAGGTAACCCACCTGCACCAACTAAGAAAATATAGCAACTGTTCTGGGTACCAGTGAAATAAACTATAGCATGTATTAAATAGTGCAAGGTGATATTAAGGAAAAAAAAAATTTAAATCTAAAGGCAACATCACTGTGGTCAATTAAATTTGTGAGGGAACTTCATGTATAAAGAATCAACTAGAATTAGATGAAATCTTTAATACCTGTCTTCTTCCTTTTTGGCAGGTCGTGAACTACTGAGAGCGCTCTGTGTTGCATAAGTGCCCATCTCTGTCACCAATTTTTGGGTCGGACCCACGGACACCTCTTCTTCAGGTTTTAGCTCACCAGTTTCTTTCTTGATTTCAGATTCTACTATTGGGATCTAGAAACAAACAGGAAACAATTCTTACAATTAATTGGTTTGCTCTGCAGAAGGTTTTTATAAAAAATACAAAAAACTTAACAATGCAGATAAGTAAAGTGTCAGTTACAGCAGAACAGTTTTGAGAGACTTTGAGGAGACAGGCAGATGTTGAAATAAATACAGACGCCTCCGACTCACGCAATGAAACTCACACTGCACATGCTGTCTTAGATCCCTCTCAGAACACCCCAGACTTAAAGCACTCTTCATTTCTTAGTGGATATAATTGAATTTTATCTTGAAATTGCCATTATCTTCAGAAATAAGGAATTTCTCATCTCCCCTCTTAAAAGATATCACTTATTCTCAGTGCACACTAGCTTCAGGTATGCTACTTAAAAAAACCAAACCAACCAAACAAAAAAAACCCAGATGCAAAATCCTAGCTAGTTTTTACTTTAGATTTCCTGGTCACACACCGTTACATATCACAAGTGCCCAAAACCCTGCTGCATCTTACCCAGCTTTTTAAAAATATCTTTTTCTTAGAAAACACACTGTGTAATAATAAGTAAAACCACAAAGATCCAGCCCAATGAAATAAACACACCTCTCCAAGTGATCTGCGGACCTCTGTCATTACACTTTGTATATCTTCCTTTGTGCTGCAATATTCTCCGAGGATCCACAAAGCTCCTCGATAAATCCTAAGACAAGAACAGTAACTTAAGTCACACTTTTATTATATACTCAAACTCATATCAAGGGAAGTGATTTATTTTTGGATGTTAAAGGCAAGCCTTTACAAATCCAAGGCTATGTGACTGACAGAAAGCAAGTTGGATCAAGAACAATCATCATTTCAGCCTTAGTAAACTAATGAACAAGTATATCAAATGAGACATACTCTCTGCTGTGAATTTATTCCCATTTGTGTTTATCTTGATATTCACAAAATCAAATTTGATTTTGATCACAATCAAGTAACTCTACTATACATTAACAAAGTCAGCCATAATTTCTCAAATTAATTGAAGGAAACTAACTTTTCCTTTACATAATAGAAAATAAAAAACAAGACAACGAATGAAGATTAAAGAAAAAAAAATAGTCTCTAAGTTTCAGAGGGTTTTTTCCCCACTTAATGAGATGACGTGGGAGATTGGATTCAGTTTCCTGTGTATTGGAAGAACGGCAGAGTGTTGGTCTTGATAGAGAAGTTCTACGACTTAACCTTTGCAGATCCATCAGAAAACCAAGTTTTTAGAGCCCTGAAAGGTATTAAAGAAGCTCTGCAGACTGCAAAGCCCAGTCTAACATAATGTGCACTAATTATTTCCAGTTGCCTACATGTGCAAATTCCTGCTGCAGTCCCTTTGTAACTCTGTTTTAACAAATACCACTTCAAAGCTAGTCTTCATCACCAATGATATCTCCCAACAAGTGGAAATACAATTATCATCTGCATCATAAAAGTGAAATATATCTTTTGTACAAGTAGGCAAGAATGTAGCCATACCTAGAAATCATCTATCCCCTACATATCTCAGCTTCAGTTTTCCTTTGTGTGGGTTCCAAGGGTTTTTGTACACATTCAATGACAATCTACATGCAACGCAAGTGAGCCCCAATGTCTGTTTGATACAATATTTTGGACTCACTTGACAGACTTAATAGCGTGGAAGACTTCAAGCATCTTCTCAACAATAAGAGTTCTGAGGTTATCAAATCGCTGGATCGCTTCCCGCACAAACTCCAAGACATCAGCAGCTGCCGCTTCATTATTATCACTAAGGAACTCCATCAGCTACCACGAAAGAGTGAACATAAGCACAAAGAGCAGCACAGGTAAGTTTGTACAACAGTATTTTCCTTCTACATTAGGAAAATAAAACTGCATCTCTCTCGCCTGTTAAACAAAGCTGAAGTCAAACAACCTTAAGTACCTTCCAATCAATTACCAATTATCATAAACCCAAAATTGCTTTTCTAATGATACCAATTATTGCACTTTCAAGTAAACGTACTCTTCAGCTCATGTTCTTCATAAATATTTTTAAATAAAATCTCAGAGGATAAATAACTACATCATCAAAAGTTCTTTATTTTTTTAGGGATTAAAAATAGTGCTTTTTGTGGGAGGCAACTAATAGAAACACCTCCGTTTTAGTATTCTCACAGTTCTGAGTTTAACTAGAATATATTAAAAGACAATACAATTAAACATTTGCATACCACTGGAATAACATTTGCAGCCATGTCTGGAAATCGAACACTACAGGAATGCAGTGTACGAACAAGCAGCTGTCTGTACTTGTCTGTATCTTCATGTTCTGTCACATTATTAGTTTTAATCACTTCCTTCTTCAGAACAATCACAAGCTGCAGAAAAGATGAAAGAAAACTGAAGAAAGTCTCATATTTTTCCAAAGTCTAAAAAATAGTGTAACGAAACAAAAATAATATTACCTCCTCTACATTTCTTGAAGAGACAAGATCCAGAGCCAGCTGAAGGGTTTTTTTGCGCACTTCTAGATCTGGGGTACTCAAGACTCTGAGGATGTCCATAACTAGATCCTGGAACAGTAACAAAACCATAACTACTTTGCTGCTTTAAATGACTTCATACAATTCTAATTTTCAGTACAGATTTTAAAAGACTTTCTGGATACATAATATATAGTTTACTAACAAGTAAGTAAGATATTCCAGGCTTTAGGAACTTTATAGTGTTCATTTAATACATTCTGTTTATGCAAAAGTCTACCATGCAAACTACATAATTAAGTCTTACAATCAAGAAAGCATTTGCCACTTAATTCTTATACAGATAATAAAAGCAGCAAGTTATAACACCAAAGTCCATCCAGTATGTTTTTACCAAAAACATATCAACAGAAGATTTACACAGCAGAAGTACATGTTCCTATATATAACAACACTCCAAAGTTTTGTTTAGGAAAGCAAAATGCTCAATAAGCTTGCAGGAAAAGAGGCAGCTCACATACCTGTAACACTCGTTCATGGGATGGATGCTCCTTTAATTCGATCAATCGATCCAAAACAATCAGTTTCACATTATTATCACTTTCTTTAATAATCAAATCTATGTAGCATTGGGCAGCTGCCTAAAATTAAAAGTATCAAACCCATTTTTTAAGTAATGAAGAAGAGAAACTGGTAAATTTCCAAGAGAAATTCAGGAGAAGACATCTTCTACATTACTATTGCAGCACCTACTCGAAGAGCTGGCACAGACATGAACCTGAGAACAATCTTTAAACCTTTCTAGTCCACTATAAACATTGACTCCACCACCCTGTTACAAAAATTACACAGGAAGGCTCACAATGGCATCAGCTTTCAATATGCAGGCTTGATTTTAAACACAAAGAACGTTACAAAGAGGTAAATTTCCTGGTGTTCTTTGGGTCAACTCTTAAGGACACAACAGGGCATGAAAACCAATTTAAAATAGTTGCCTGCATTAGCCTACCTAGATATGGTTTTAATGACAGCTTGTATATACGATATTCCCACTCAACAAAAAAGAGTACTCTAGAGCAAAAGTACTGGAATTAATACTCCTCCTGATCTTTTGAAACTACTATTTACAACGCTTTTACTCCAAATCTAGACTCACACATTCTACTTTTCAAATTTCCATGCAAGTTCAAAATTTCTGTGTGATCTCAAATAATCAGCTGGACAAACATTAATCTAGGAATCCAACGTCAATCAGTAGTCAGTGTAAATCTTCACTGCTTTATGTTTCCACCCTAGTCTGAAAAGAGTAGTATTTATGAGTAAAGAAAGTAATTCAATCTCTATCTTTAGCTTCAGTCTGCTTTCCCAAGCACGCCAAGAAGACTGCAGGCTGGTACCAGCTATAGTACAGCAGTTTGCAGCATGACATCTACCAGCTGCAGGTCTGCAAAATACAGTCTCGATCTGTTTTTGTGACCAATTTTAAGAGGTATTTTAAGAGAGCGTTTCACGTGTGAAGTGATAAACACCCCATAATACTAAAGTCTTCGCTCTTTCACAGTATCAACGTATTGATACTTTGAAATATAGTATTCAGCATACAGTATTCATTCTAGTGCATAAAAAGCTACTGAAACATCTGAAAACATCACTTATACCTTGATTGCTGTTGGTGCACTGGAGAGTGTAACCAGAGTACCTGCTGCTTCATACTTCACTGCAGGACTGGAGGACTGCAGTAAGTTGTAGATGCAGCGAATGAATCGAGCTCTCTCTGATGGATTCGCATGACAGACCTAAGCAAGAAGAACAAGGCATTGTTGGCAGATAAAAAAGAAAACAGCACTCATATAGCTTAACTGCTCCATTATCTTACCACGAGGAGAAAATTAAGCAAAAGGTGACCGCCTTTCCTGGGAATAAGAACTGTCATTCGCAGTTGTAAAAACCTAATTATAAAAGCTATTATTGACAATCCTAAGCAATGCTACGAGGTCTTAACGTCTCAGAGGAAAAGGCAGGCCTCTACTAGCCTCTGTAACAGATGCCCTGCTCATGTCCCTGAAGAACATTCTGATAATACACAGTCCACACCACAGCAAACCAGGCGAGATGCATTGCTCTATACTGCACATGCTGGAGCAATTTATTGTTTGAAGAGACAAATCTTATTCAGCTCTACTAAACAATGACATATTCCCGTTATGCCTTTTCCAACAGCATTCTATCCCTTTTAAAAAGCAGTCTAACATAATCCAGCATGTATACTTATTTTAAACGCACAATGTTTCCCTTTTACCTTATAAATTAGTTCAACAATAACCAGCTGCAATATGTCACCAAATGTCTGGACTTGGTCAATGCAGGTACTCAAATAATCCAAAGCACGATCCTATACAAATAAAAGATACATTATTCTAAACTATTCTGCGTTTGCTCACTCAGTTATACTTTAAATCAAAACACAATCCAGCATACATTCAAGTTAACATTTAAAAAAATGACAAAAACATTGTACACCTGAAGAGCAAATTAATCAATTCTGGCTATAGATGGCAAAAAGAGAGTCAAAACTAATGGTCATCAGGCACAAAAGACAATTGCCTGAGGAACAAATAATTGAAAGCACTAAACAGATACTGTAATTTCTTTCTCCTGTGACTACAAAAGCAATAAAACAGTAGGTAATGGAGCACTTCTCAATCTGGTTAGGCTCACTTGGCAAAACTAATTATGTGCCTTTACCAAATACAGCAATTCTGCTTTAAAACAAAGACAGCACTAAAGACCTACTTTAACTTTTTCAATTACCAAAGATTCCACAAATGGGTTAACACAACCATATATGGGTTTTTATGATATAAGTAGTTCAGCAACAAACTACTGGCTAATTACCCAGCACATTTTCAGGCATTTAAACCAAAAAAGTTTCAGAACAAGTGGTCTTACCTGATCAGCATGAATTAGCATCATAAATGCATTTCTTTTGCAGCTTGCATCTTTCTCATTCACCAAGAAATCATGGATCAGTTCAGGAGCATCAGGTATAAGATGTTCAAAATTTCTTTAAAAAGAAAAATCATAATTAAAAGAACTAGTAGTAAGGAGTAGAAGCTAAGGCTAAAGTGCATAGCCTAAAGACAAGCACAAAAATATAAAAAGTTAAAATGACAATAGATAGCTTTTAAGTAGTTATATGAAACTGTGAGTAGACTCCAGGAGTTTTAGAAAACTGTTTGTTATCATGACAGGTAAGGCATTACCCCATCAGTTTGTTACCCAAACTGTTCAGGTAACAACTGCTTAGTATATAAATGCAGCACATGAAGAATGTCTCACTTCAAATACACTTATATTTGCATACTCCTGCAAGGATTCTTCATTTATATTTGCATATTCCTGCAAGGATTCTTCTGTATTTTTGTTTGTGGACAATGACTACTATTAATAGCATTTAGATCATTAAGGAAGGCATCTGCCCATACAAATTAACCTGCAATACAAGGACCTCAGTCATACTTCAGAACACAAGGGTATCTTCTGCTTTTACAAAGTCCATTAGATAGAGAAGAAAAGGCAAACAAACACAAAAACCCCCAAACACCTCACCAGTGATTAACAAATGTTCATGAGATCTCAAGAACTGTTCAGATCACTAAAGCTCGCCTTGGTCTTCTGCATCCATGACTTTAAGTAGTTTCTAGTATTTACCTATAAATGGTGTAAATTGCAAGAACTGCATTTCTGCGCACGTAGCTGTGACGATGCTCTAGACAAGCACGAATGGCTGGCATCAAAGGTTCCAACAGTTCTGCTTCTTTCAGCTTACACAGAAAACGGAGAGTAGAGCCTCGGATAAATTCATTTGGGTGCTGAAGATCCTAAAATCATCAAAGAACATAACTGAAATGCCAGACTCCATGGTAAGCTCAGATGAACACACTTGCTAGCCATCTCCCACGCTCAGTTTTCCCACAGTACAATTTCCCAGCATCCACAATGACACCTCACTGCCTCACCCCAAAATACTTTCTTAAACATTGCTGCCACACAAATATTTAAAAATATACATTTCTGTGTAGAAAAAAAGAACAACTTAAAAAGCCTATGGGATTTTTCTTTTTTTTTTGCATCATATGTGTTTTCTCTGATTATTAAGGCAGTGAAAGCTCACCCTGCAGGCATTCCTGAACACAAGATACTATCTCCTAGTGTATATTAGTCCATCTGCTTCCAACTCATTCCCAAAGAAGTTAAAGGACCTTATTATGTTAGTTTACGAGTGTCTCAAATACACCACAAAGTTATTTCAAAACCAGTGTCCTTTTATGACTCACAGCTTGCTCCAAGACACTGTGAAGAAGGTAATTAGGTTACCCCTCATATTTGAGGTTCACTGATTTAGAAAGGAAGAACACTAAATTTTTGTTAAGTTGCAATAAGAAAACAAAACAAAAATTCCTTGATAGCATGTCTGCTGGTTATCCACAATTATCTAGCTCTGAAACACCGAGACATTACGGTTAGGAAGGAAATGTGGAGCATAAACCATTTTTATATTTATTAAATAACACAAAATTATATACAGTTTATAAAAATCCACAGTAGAAACATAACCAATTAAATAAACAATGGGCTACCTTCCTGTATGCATCGCATACAAGGATCATTTCTTGCAGAAGCCTGCCATCTGGAGTGGTCTTTGGCACTATCTCCCAAAAAACAAGCAGCAGTTTTTTGATGGTATGATCTTGCAGAGGCAGTACAAAACGTATAATGGTCATCAGAAGTCCAGGTAGTTTTTCACCATTCAGAATCATAATGATTACTTTCTTCAAGGCCTCTGTCTTCAATTTGACATCTCCTTTTTCTATAAAGGACAGAAAAAAATAAAATAAAAAAATAATAATAAAAAAAAAAACCACAAGAAAACATACCATGGTAATTATAAGATCAGGAAGGCCGACACGTCACAGTTACTTTATCTTCAGTGTCAGAAGATACAAACCTCCTCTAAAGGAGCACAATATAGGATATCAGTAAAATTTGCACCCTTACTTCTACTAAAAGGATAAAGAGGAAGCAACAGATATTTAAAGAATAAGCATGGGGTTCAGACTTAATTCAAAAAATCAACATATTGGAATTAACAGAGTTAAACAAATTTTGTGGCTCTTTCAATGCTTAAATTTAAAGAGCCTTTTATAGCAGGATACTACAACGCACTCTCATGTCATACATATATGAAACACTGACACTGTCATTTCTGCCAGCAAGATGCAGCAGCACACTGGATGAGTAATAAGACAACCTGTTGCTTATCATTACGTTGCTTAAATTTGCCTGAGCCCAAACAGGTATTACTTCAAACAGAAAGACAGAAATGGATTTTAAATTTTTTGTGCAGACCAAAACGGGGTGGGCGGGCAGGGAAATCAACACCAAAGACCTAAGATCATAGTATTATGAATTTTCTATTCTAGGAAAAGCAAAATGAGAGAACGTGAGAATAATTCATGTAAAATGGAGTATCCTTCAAATCATCATGCACTACTTGCCTAGGTCATTTTTTAAGCTGATTTCAGAAGGTGGTTCTGAATCCATGGGAACATTGATTAACGTGTAACACACGTTCTCTGCAGCTGTCATGGCTCCTGGTTACGGAAGTTTTCTCAATGGAAGAACTATTTTGACACAAATATCAGAAAACCTAAAAAAACAAGCAAACAAAGCCCTCCCAAAGTTAACAGATTTTATTACCAAACAACACAAAAACATTTTTGCAACTGACTTAATAATCTGAAGGACTGAAGGGATTGTTGGGTTTCCTGGTAAGTAACATTCAAAGTTCTTCTCAGTTTTCTATTACACTAAACCATTCCTGCTATTACCAGAAAAATGAAGAGTGTGAAATTCCCCAAAGACAAATAAAAAAGGGGGAAAAAAAAAAAAAAAAGAGAAAAAAAAGAGTAAATTAAAGACATCTTTCCACCACCTAGGCACAGTCAGAGAAAACAGAAGCGTAGAGGTACCTGACTGCAGCTGAACAGATAGAGCAGCTTGTCTTTCATCTCCTCACTCCCCTGATCCTGGCTATACATTCCCACAACCTTCCCTGCAGCCCTGTGCCCTCCAGGTGAACTAAGCCAAGCCTCAAAATCAGTTGAAAGACATAACAGGAGGAAAAGGAGAGAAAAAAAAAAATAAAAAAGGAGAAAGGAAGAGCTTTTGAGTTTTTTAACAATTTGAATCAGCCCATGAAGGAAGCTTTGAATTACAGAATTTTCATGGTTGGAAGAGACCTCAAAGAACATTGAGTCCAAAAAAGAGCACGAGATCCAACTGAGCACAAGCCAAGGATGGGAGAAAAGGCAACATAGCGGAGAGGGGACCATCTCAACTCTCCTGTTCTGCTAGATGTTAACAATGAAAGTAAGTATTTTCATGGTGAATAAGGTATGAGAAGGCTACAGAGCTATTAAAGCCGCTCTGTGGCTGATAGTTCAGATAATTTAATTGGGAACTAAAACTCAATCCTCATTCTCATGTTTGTTTCTTCTCTACATAATAGACATCCAGGATCAAATTTAAGTTTTTATTCCATCTCTCAAGTAATGAAAAATGCTCAAGTTTGAGCTTGCTCAGTTAATGCCATGATACCATACTGACAAGCACAGCAAAGAAAATCATTACTTTTTAATACACAAGCAATATTGTGTTTTCCACAGAAAATACGTCAAAAAAATTACAGAAAGGTTACTTTATCTGTGCTTTTATTGCTATTGATTTTCTTGTAATCTTAGACTGAGTTTAACAAATCATTAAACAAGGAAGATATCTTTTTCACTTTAAATTATGATACTACACATCAGTCAAATATTGTGTAGAAGCATACACTTGTTTGATATCATTATTATTGCTAACTAATAATAGAGCCAACATAACTGAACAAAATAATCCTCCCATCAAAGGCTGGGATTTACATAAAAGATGAAAACACAAAAACCTTCCATCTCAACACTGTGTTTTCATCGCAGATCGTTTTTCCCCTACGTTCACTCAGTGATCTTGAGCAGGGCACTCAAGACACAGAGCCTTCAATGGTGTGCCAACTTAAGAAGCTGTTGTCTGGAGATGCCAGCTGCTACCCCACATTACCTCATTTATCAGTGTAGGGAACTTCTGAGACACATCCCTGTAAGCTCTCCACTCCTACTTTAGCTTTGAAGCAGCACAAAAACCAAAATCCAACTGACCACCAACCACCCATCCCCAGCCTGGTTAAAGGGACTGCCCCACAAACAGCGCTGAGGGAAGGTGAGGAAAAAGTTTGACATGGAGCTGCAGCGTTTGGATGAATGGCTGAGTTATTACAGGAGGTGGTACTAGGTCCAGAGTCCCTTTTCTCATCAAACAGGCACTTAGGAGAGCTTTAGGCTGCACAGTGTACAGGTAGGCTGCACTAACTTGGCCTGCAGCCTCTTTCTACACAAGAAAACAACACAATGAACAGTACAAAAATATTACTACTACAACAAAAAAAAATTCCAATAGAATTTTTTTTATAAAAGTGACTCTCAAGAATTTTGTATTTTTAAGGATTAGATTCTTTCTTTAAGCTCACTGTTTACAAAACATCCACGTGAACAACTTCTGTTCATTTTTAGAAATACACCTGTTTTCTCACCTCAGCAGCAGCTTTTTGTATACTTTTTCCATATTCTTCCCCAGAACTCGTGCCTCTAAGTCCTGCAGCCAGCCCCCTCATCTCCAATAACTTCTCAAACACTGAGCTGGGAGACTCGGCAGGGAGAAGCACCACCAAGTCTTCCTCCTTGCAAGGCACTGAGCCTTGAAATCACAGTTTGATCTCACTGAGAATCCCTGAGACACCAAAACTTTTTCAATAACAACAACAAAATCTATATAAGCAGCCATACCTTTATAAGGAAATGGAAAGCTATAGAGTTCATACAATACAGGAAGACAAAAAGCCACGCCTGCTCTCCAGCAACATCCTCGGGAAGCCTTATGGACCGTAAGGGTAGCCTTTGGGAGCAAAACCCTAAGAACGCACGGCTTTGCTGATGCCCGATGGAAAAGCGTACAACGGAAAAACCCTTATTAAAAAAAACACAAAACCAACCAACCAAAAAACAACAAACCCAAAACAAACAAACAAAAAATATCCCAAAACACAAGAGAACAGAAAAAAAAAAACCCAAACCAAAAAAACCCAGAACCGCGAGTAAATTCAGAGGTAGTGTAGGGAGATTTCTCTCTTCATTTTCCAGGTGCCCACTTTTTTGCTCAAAACTCTTGGCGATTTTGGGTAGGAGTCACAAATTGAGACATTCAGGCGCCACCGCTCGCCTGCCATTCCCGAGCGAACCCAGCCCCGCACCTCCCCGACGGGCCGCACCACAAAGGCCGCCCCGAGCCCCCCCGAGGGCTCCCCATCCCTGAGGCCTCGGGCCTGCGGGCCCCGGCGGCGCGGCCGCACCTCCGCCACCCCAACCGCCCCCNAAAAAAAAATAAAGTAATAACAACAGAAAAAAGCCCATCGAAAAATATTTTTTAAAAATAATAGCATTCTAATAATAAAAACATTAAAAGCAACCGTGTCTAGCCCTTAAAACCAAATAGCCCTGAGGTTACTATTTTCAGGTCTGATACTATGCTACGGCATTCAACACAATGTTTAAGACACAATAGCACCGTGCTTTTGTAGCAAAGACAAGATACAAGCCTTTTCGTGATTTTAAAAAAAATTTATTTAGAAGTACATTGAGCAGTATCATGCTCCTACATGCATCCACCCAAAAAACTTCTTATCCTTTTCAGTGTATTCAATAGCGAGAATAATTATAATGGCATGATCCACCATAGAAAAATGACAAAGAAGTGTGCCAAACTGAACTTGTTTTTGCTTAAATTACCTTTTTGCACATGGGAAGCGCCAACTCACCAGGCTTCCCTGCCAGGAAGCTGCTGTTTGCTCCAGATTTCACACTGAACCAAAGGGGCACGGGGCAGCCCTCACCTGGAGCTGGCTGCAGGGACAAAACTCCGGTTAGCCTGGTTGTCCAGGGGCAACACAGAGCCTGTTGCTCAGGGGACGTGCAATGGCAATGTGATTGCTTCCCTCACTGCTTCAATTTAGGCCGTTAGTGAGCTAAAAGCCCTTCGCTATCTCACAGTCTGGCTGCTGGCTCTGAAGACATAAGTGACTCATTTCGGTTCCATATGAGCTAGGGTTTCCCTACAGCATTAAAAGGAGTTTAAGAACTCAAAAAAGCAAAGCCAAAACACAAGCTGGAGGCAGCTTCACTCTTCTTCAGCCTACAGTGTTGTTGGTAAATGCTTGTAGCCAGGAAGTCGAGTTTGAGGCAAGGACAAGACAAAGCAGGGAGACACGCTGCATGCTGTTTGCTCCATCACTGTTTCAAAGTTTTGTAGACATTTTAAAGTCCCCTCAGTCCAAGAGTTGCCAAGAGCACCACATTTATATACAGCAAGAAAATGGTCAAATACATGACAGCACCTTGATAAGACAGAAGCATTTAAATCATTATTTGTTCAGATTAAAAAACCACCAAACCCGCAGCAGATTCCAAGAAAGTGATTTATTTCCACTTGTCCATACAAGTTAAAGACAGTATGCCTTTTATTAAAAAACAGCATAGTGTACTATTTAGAAAATGCTTACATCTTTCTTGTCAAAGAAAATACACCCAATTATGGCCTCCTGTCTACCTTTTAAGCGCAGGTGGGTTGGTTTCTTTCTTTTTTTAAGAATAGTCTTCCGAACATGTCGGCAGCAAACGCATATAAGGTGAGGATAAAGTTACCAGCAAATGGATAAATGTTCCTGTATAATTAGACATACATTAACACAGAGGAACTCATCCACCAACTAGTGCTCCATGGGCTCCTCTGCCTTTTCTGCAGGTTCATCAGCAGGTGGAGCAGGCTTAAAGAGAAAAAAAAAAAACATATATGTTACAGAAGAGCAGAAAACAACACTTGACAGATCAGTTTTCTCCTGGATTGAGTATCATGACTGCACCAACACAGCTCATGTCAGCAAATAGCTGAGAAAGCTGTTATCCAAATTAAGCCCAGAGCAGGAGAAAGTTGGGCATTAGGAGACTCAGAGTGGTCCCTGGGGCAGGGATGAGAAACATACACAATGACTTCCGCTGCAAAAAAACGAAAACCAGGATTTGATAACGGATGAGGAAAGAAGATTACTTCTTGCTCGTCACCAACTTGGCATTAATTGATTTTATAAGCGCCTTAGTCTCCAGCTAAGATTATATGGTTTTCCTGTAGTAACTTCAGATTTTAAAAATCAGATCCCTAAAAATCTATGATAATAGTAGAGAGTGTTAAATGTCATAAACATAAATGCAATAGGTCACGTGTCACGAAAAGTTGTCTTTCAACAAGGCCTGTTTATTTCCAACATGCATACCTTTCTCTGTGGTCTCTCCTCAAGACCTTCTAGGAATGGTGCTACATCATCATCGTCATAGATGGTGAACTCCATGTCTTTGCCGACAATTCCAATGGAAACATTCTGTTAAGCAAAGTTTTGAGAGAAGTAAAAGTGTTTTTCTGCCAATAACTCTGTGGCTTTACAGCTTTCCTCTGTGAAACAAATGGAAGTTTCCTCCCACGATAAATACACCCATTGCACTGTTTGTGTCAGCTTAAGAAAAAAACAGAAGTTTAGAGAGACGCCCTCTTTGGTAGATTGCACTAGAAAAGGGAAGGGAGGCAGAATTACTCCCAACAAAACCTATTATGTTCTGAAATCTTGTAATTAAAACCACGTTTTAAAGATTTCAATTTCTTTCAATGTTTTATTTTTTCATAATTTTTCAAAACCACTTATTTTAATATAATTTTGCATTTTAATTATTTTAAGAGTTCTAAGAAACAAGGTGGGCTTAGAATAAAAAAAAAATATTAAAAATGGAAAAGGGCAGATCAGCCACAAGCAAAACATCGGCTAGCAGATATCCTTCAAATTCCCTTGTTCAGCAGTTCCTCAGTTCATTGCCAGAAGTGTTGGCAACTTTTTGATGCTGGATACTCAATCAACTGTTTGTGCATGACCTTCCCTGACCTCCCACGAGAACCACTGACTGTGCTTACAATGCAAAGTTGTGACTGTAGTTGTATATAATATATCTCAACCACTGATCAAAGTTTAAAATAGAATGTTGCAACCAGGGAAACAATGTCTTATTTAGAGAAAGTGTAATTTCTGTTAAGAAAATGAAATCTGGGGTAATTAAGGACACTGCAGATAACCTGTGACATGAAATTAAGTTGATATTACCTGTCAGTATTCAGCTTCCAAATTCCAGTGCCAGCCGTATTTTACGTGAATTCTGTCACAGTAATTTCTAATAACAGGAGCAGTAAAATTTCTTATTAACAAAACCTGGTATTTACCTTGGTGGTCAGATCCTGTTCAGCAGGAAGAGTCTCTCTCAGGGCACGCAGTCCGTGTTTAACTAGCTCATTTAGGTTACCTTAAAATGAAATCAGAAAGACATTTATGAAAGGTATGGTATTATCTCCAGACACTCATTTTCTCTTCTTCCCATTCCCAGTTGATAACCAGAAAACCAGCTTGACTTCCAGAAATCCTCTAACTTTGGTATGTCTGGTACTGATCACTGAGCTGGTTATTAAAGTGTGCCTTGTGAAACCATGCTGCCCCTACATTCGTGGTCAAACGCATCTGATTTTGGCACCTGCCTCGCCTTGTGTGCAGCGATAATCACACTATTTTTTCCCTTTACCAGGCACTCAGCAGCCTCCTCATCAACATTTCATATAAAAATAAATCCATAATTTTAAATGCACTACCTGAATACTTGCCCTGACTTACTACCCCTGCCCTGATATGGAAATAATTGTTTTTTCCCTGCGTTAAACAGGGCAGAAGCCTTTCAATCTTTTGCCTCTGAGCACAACGTCTCTTTTCATAAGATGTAATAGGCATCCAGATGCCAGACATGAAGAATTGTAACCTCTTCTCTACAATTTTGTCTTAGAATCATAGAATCATTCAGGTTGGAAAAGATCCTTGGGATCATCAAGTCCAACCATCAGCCCCACTCTACGAAGTTCTCCCCTACACCACATCCCCCAACGCCACATCTCAACGACCCAAACACATTCAGGGATGGTGACTCCACCGCCTCCCTGGGCAACCTATTCCAGTGTCTGACCAGTCTTTCTGTGAAAAATTCTTTCCTAATGTTCAGCCTAAACCTACCCTGTTGCAGCTTGAAGCCATTCTCTCTTGTTCTGTCGCTAATTACCTGTGAGAGGAGACCAGCACCAACCTCTCTTCAATGTACTTTCAAGTAGTTGTAGAGAGTGATGAGGTCTCCCCTCAGCCTCCTCTTTTTCAAACTAAACAATCCCAGTTCCCTCAATCGCTCTTCATAAGCTTTATTCTCCAGGCCCTTCACCAGCTTCGTTGCTCTCCTCCGCACTTGCTCTAGCACCTCGGTATCTCTCTTGTGTTGAAGTGTCCAGAACTGGACACAATACTCAAGATGTGGCCTCGCCAGTGCTGAGTACAGTCTTCATGCAGGCTGACACTTACTCCAAACTTGACCCCCAAAATGTATCTATCTTACTAAATGCAAAAGAACAGAACAATAGCAGAAAAAAAGCAGCTTAATTGACAAATATCATTAAAGACACAGTTTCCTTACTTACAGTCAATAAATTCAGCCATGTGTCTCTCCAAATAAGTTCGGGCTGACTGTGAACGAGCACCGATGGACATTGCTTTGCAATCAAAATAGTTTGCAGAGGGACAAGTCTGGAAGATGTGAGGACCCATATCCTACAAAGAGAGAAAAAGACCCCACAGAATGTAAAACAATTGTATAAATTCGTATCAAGTCTGCTGCTGGAACACAGTATTTTCTAAAACAGCTTTGCTTCATGGTGCATCACATAGCTTATATGTATGTGCATACATATATATTTTATATTGCTTATCATATTACTGTTATTATACAATTCCTTCTAAGCTACCGTAAAAAAAAAAAGAAAAAGTAATAACCTACAAAAAAAAATACACTTTATTTACACTTCATTAATTAAAATGCAACTTTTATGTGGACAGTATAGCTGGCATGAAAAATGCTTGTCTCTATTCCATAAACTGCAGTGTGTTTATGCATGCTTCCTACTTCATCACTCGTAGTAGATACTTTATGCACATTCTGTCTTATCTGAACAAAAAGTAAAAAAATTGCTGTAGACGTAACCATGCCATACAAGACTTCAGCCACGACAACAGTTTCCTTCAACTTTCCTCATGTAAAAAATCCTGACAGCAGATTCTGCGTGTGCTGCATTAAGCAAACTGTTACTGTTATTGCTAAACAAGTAAGAGAGAGGCCAGTGACAATTTCTACACACATTTTTCATAAAACGTATTTAAAACAATAGTTTGTAAAGATCTATAATCAACAGTAAAATAATTACTGTCATTGTGGGATCAACATTTTGATCCCTTAAAACACAAATAAATCTCATTTTGCAGTCACTCATTTTGCACTTTAAAGTAATTAGGTTTTCATTTTTGCAAATGTACACCTCGTAAGTGTAGGTATGATTAGCTATTAATTAACATTTTTAAAAGCTATGTTTTAGGACAGGATAAGAAAATTACTTCCTTATTCAGAGAATCTGGATGAGTCTGCCCCCTTCCATCTTCCCCTCTAACATTTATCTGCTGTATAAAATCCCATTAAGCACATTTTCTTTTAGATCAACAGTAAACTGGCACAGCTTACTTACATCATAACCTGCAATGAGCAGTCCTACACCATATGGTCTCCTGCCATAACGCTGCGTTGGTATCTGGGTTTCTTAAGTAAACTAAGGAAACAATCTCAAGATAACATGTTAATTTTCCTAAGCCAAACAGAGATGCACCAAAATCATTATAAAGCCTTTGCAAATCTTTTTGTGGGAGTGAAGATTATGCTAAAGAGAAATAAATCCCACAACTTAATTTGGATACCAACTTCTTTTTCACTAAAAGAAAATGTAACAATTAGCTTTCCTGAAATAACTGCATAGTGCATTCAACAAGTAATACAATGCTGCACAGCCTCATTTAATTTCTTATCACTTTGAACTTTTTCTAGGCCCCTGACAGAATAGAAGGCTTCCACTGTGTTCCAGGCAGAGACAGAAGTTGCCACAAAAATAAATAAATATCTGAGTGAGTGGCTGCAATCCAGTAAGCAATCATATTCTGAACACTGCAGTCATCTTTCCTCTCCCACCTCAAAAGGAAGAGCAAAACAGTGCTATGTTAAATGTTACATAGCACTTTACTGGTTCTCTACCAGTTCAGCGCATATTATAGGATATTCTCTGAAAGATTTTTCAAGTAATGGGAATAAAGAAAAATTAACTTTGAATTAACTTTTAAAATTCACTAAAGTTTTCATGCTGTGATATATGAAAATCATTTTATGAACAAGTAAAAAGCTCTAGAACTGTTACAAGTATAAAAAACAAAAAGGATACTGCTTCCAATTAGTGACACTAGGCGAGAAACTGGAAGAGGTCTATCGAACACAAATCTAGAATCCAGACACTCCTGACGCATGAAATTGCTAGGAGGAAAGAAGAAAATGGGGAAAAAGAAAAAAGAGAAGAAGAAAAATATCCAACAAATACATAGGTGAAAGTTATAATACTTGTCTGTTATGGTAAGCGTATTTTTGTTTCAGCTCTGCTTGTTGAGAAAACGGGTCAAAGGCATTACATAAGTTCCTTTTATCCTGACCTATAATTGTTATTTAGAAAGCTGACCACAGGTTTGAAAGAGTATTATAGTATTTCAGCCATACAAATGCAAAGAAGGTAGAAGTTCATGCAGGCAACAGACAGACCATCTGGAAAAAAAACACAATTAAATGCTAACGTTTCTTTGTAACGTTAAAGCAATTAACATTTCCTATCAAACAGAGGAATGCTCCTCCTTTTCTCTACGTTTACCTTGCGATAAAACTATGTGGCCAACAGGTGACAAGCAAGCCCCTCTGAAGCTGACACATACAGCAGAGTACGTTTTTAGTAACTTTCTTCACAGTGTGTACACAGAAGCAGTTGCTGAAGGGAAATAAGTGATGCACTTTCTCAGACTGTGTGGAAACCCCATCACACCGAGGAAGCCAGACAGGACTGTCTTACTAGTAACAAAACCAAAGAGCAAAATTCTGGGCAAAACAGAGGAGATTTCTGCCAACTAGTTAAAAATCTGCCAGAATTTCATGCTGAGGTCTTTGGCACAGTACAACAGAAGAGTAACTCAAGACTAATCCTTAGCTGATCATAAAATTTTATTCGCAATCATCTACAACTGAACTTTCCCTCATTATTGCAGAACTGTATATGTCAACAACCCAGACACTCACCACAAGAGTCTTGCATCAGCAGTAAGTCCAGCAATTGAGATACCAATATGGTTGTCAACGTACAGGATTTTCTTCTGATGAGCAGCCAGCTCAGACTGTGCTCTCTATGCATAAAAGGAGAAAACTCTGTGGCAGACTGAACAGTTTGCCAAGCACTGTGGAGAAATCTGCTAACATTTATAGCAAGAAATGAATATGATCATGAAACAATTAAAAAAAATAATTACAAACTTGCAACAGAAGGCAAGAAAAAAATCTAATTTCACTTCAGCAGGAGACTGTCAGAAAGAAAGAACAAATACTCATGCTTTTGGAAAAGAAATAGTTTTACTACTTAAAAACTAGAGGAGAAATCAAAATAAAGGAATGCAACCTTTAAAGGGAAAATGTTTCACTCATTTCCTTCACTGTCTTGTGAAAATCTGCTTTTCATAGGTACTGGAAAGATTTCTAGTTCTATACCAGTACTCAAGCAACGGGAAACTGTGATTGCATTTACATCACATGTCGAACTTCAGACTGCGCAAAAATAATTTGCCAAACCAAAACTTTTCTACTAACATTACTGTCCCAAGAGCACTGTTTTGAAGTTACCTTTAGAGCAACTAGAACAGCATGCGTTTTCGATTTCAGCCCCACAGTAGCTGAACCTTGTTTCACAGCTTCCATGGCATATTCTATTTGATGAATTCGGCCCTACAGAAAAAGAAAAATATCAAAGTTAATAATTCTAAAATTAATCCTCTGTATCAATTTTCAATGGCTCTTGATTTTCAGACCTTCCATTCCCACACCCCAACAGGTACACTGACTACTTAACACAGTTTAAGCCTAAAATCAATAGACTTCCTCAATTACCTTCTGTAAACACCTCACTAGTAACCACATAAATCTGTCTCAAAGCTACTCACTACTGCACACAAAAAACGAAGGAAAGCTAAAAAGAAAAGGTGAATAAACCTGAAATTATTAGAATTGCAAGACTTTTGTCGCTGTCTTCAGATAAACCACTATTTGACACAATGCAATTCAAAGATGGAACTTCCAACTCAAGTTGGACGCTTAACTTTTAATCGAGTTTCCTGAAGAAATGAGTCTGATGCAATTGTTGTGTCTCACCATCCATTCCCCAATAACTTCTGAACAAGTTATTAGTCAACTGCAGTGAAGTCCGAAAGAGGAGTAGAGGTCTCAAACACACTTCAGTCTTCACGAATCCTGCAAAAGCAGCCAGGAGCTTTGCAGGAAAATGAGACAACATCCTCTTATTGCAATCACTGAGGGTAAAGTAGCCAACTTTCTGCACTCAAGTTGAGCAGCCTGTGCTAAACGGTGACCCCGTTTGCTGCTACTGTGCAAGCAGCAGAATTAATAACTGCAGGACACAGTTGCCTCCTACCAGTTGTGATGTAGTGGAATACAGTAGCTAATACAGTGGAATGTAGTTGGGATAATCCACAGGAAATCACCATTAGTTCCACTGTTCTTAAAGCATTACTACTCCTCTTTTTCTTAAAGGTTTTTGATTTGATTCGTCTAGAGGTTCACTAGATGCTTAAACTACCCTAATGTTTCATTTCACTCACTAAGTTCTAAATGGAATTTCAATAATGTAGGATATTTCTTGCCCAAAAGCAGTATGGAATCACTGTGACCTAACACGTATTTATGAACTTTCATGAGTGACGTGAAACGCTGCAAGAGTGTTAAACCCCATCTAGCCTTTAATCTTGTACTTCCTTTTCTTTATAACAGTATTTGAAAACATCCCCCAATAAAACATTATTACTCTTTTCTCCTGTATTAACAATGCAAATAATTATTATGGCATCATATCACTGCCTCACCTACAGGAATGCATGGAGCAGTAATTCCAGCAGAGTGGCATATTAAAATGTCTTCTTTAACAAAGATTCACACTTTAAGACAAGTTATTAAAAAAGATAGAAGTTAATGTTGGTGATGACTTCACAACATCTACTAATTCTGAAGAGAATGTTACAGTTTTTAAAATAACTTTTGAAGTAACAGATAGATTAAAAAATTGAAAATTAAAGTTCCTGATACAGAATTTGCCAAAGAAACAGTCATTAAGAGGATGAAAACAGTTCAAAGCCACCTACAGCTACTCTGGTATTGACTAAAGAATGTTCAAATATTCGAGGTTACCTTCATATAGGGTGGAAATTACAAAACTTGCTCTGTTATAATGCATATTGAAAACCGCATCCTTTAAACAATACTACTACATGATGAAGATTTTCAGTAGTAATACAAACCTGCAAACTAATGATATATTAACTTTACACTCATACAACTTGTTATTTGCATTTAAAATAAATCTTTAGTTTTGCTAATTCTAGAAACAAGACAAATTTCAAGACTCTGATTTGCCATAAACATCCTATCTTAAAATGTCTACACCAAGAGAAGTGGCAATATTAAACATCTGAACTGACACTCGCTTTTCAAATTCTAGAATATTTATTTTGAAGCCAACAAACTCTGTGTATGTTTTAGAACACACAGTGCATGTTTTTATTAACAATACACAATGTGAAACTGATTCAGAGGTAATAAAACTTCAAATTCAAATGCAAATACAATCTCAATACAATCTTAAGTCCAGAGATTGCATGAAGCCTCCCTAACATTCCACAACATGGGAAACTAGGGACACACAGCTGCACAGGC
>VXBW01008039.1:1114863-1138008 GCA_013400375.1 Thinocorus orbignyianus | reverse complement strand
GGCGGTTTCTCGGTGCGGAAGGCTTGCTGCAGCGTGCCCTGCCGGTGCTTTTCTTACCGTTCGGCGTTTCTCTCATCGGAGGTGATGAGCGCCGCTCTCCGCATTAAGGTTCCCGCCGAAGGTGCTTGAGGAGATCTCGCATTCGGCAATCTGAAGTTGTGTTTTTTTTTCTCTTACTAAAAGTCAACGTTAGCCATTTTACTGCGTGTGAAAAAGCTGCAGCAGTTTTAAAACCGTTGAAGGTGAAGGCACTGACGTAGCACAGCATGTCTGCGCTGTTAATTGTCTTTCCCTTGTACTCAGAACCTCCCTGCCGTGTCCTCTCTGTTCTGGCTGTGAAGAGCAAGCAGCTGCCACAAGCAGGGTCTGAGGTACGCGGGAACCTTGGCTGCGGAGAGGAGCATGGATGGATAAATTAAATCGCAGTTACTCTTCAAAAATTGATTAAAAAAAACAAAAACAAAAAACTCCAGCGCTGCTAATTTCACAAAAGCTGCCTGTAAAACAGCTTTGAGAATTTGTTCTCTGAGCCCTGGTTTTGTGCAGGGATTCCCACAAGCACCAAGAAAGACACCGTAACCCATCAGTGTTGGGTTTGTGCTGGTTTCCCCCTCACGTATTTCTTCCATTCTGCGGCGAACGCCACTGCCGTGGAGGTGTGCCACAACCTGTGAGGACAGAAGTGGCACCTGCTTCAGGAGGCCACGGAGCCCGGTGCTACCTGCTCTAAAACCACCAGAAGAAGGTTTATAAAGCTCGATTTCAGCTGCTGCCCTTTCATCGCTAGCATGCGGTTTATGAAGCGGTGTGCTTCTCGAAACTGCAGTTAAGTTTTCATACAGTCCCAGGTTATAACAAAGGTTATAAGCTTAAGTGGTTCAAGGTAAAACAAAAAAACCCAAAAACCAGATGAAGACAATTTGGTAGGAATAAAAGAACAGCCACTGTTTAATCATAACGTAGCAGACTGTAAATCCTCTAACGTTCCTGTTTTGGAAAAAAAAACACAGGAAGTCTCTGAAATTATATAAAGCTGAATGAGAAGCACTATTTTGAATTATATTAGAAAAATATCAATGTCTTAATTACAGCTAAAATGTGATTAAATTTCTGAATGGGCCTTTTTGTTCTCAAAATAAAGGTAAAAAACTACAAGTGCTTAACAAAAATTAATTGCTTACTGGAGCTCTTATTTTGGACAATGTAATGTTTTTATATAGTTGTAACTGAAAAATGAGTTACAAATTACTATGAGAGCTCCTCTGCAGGATTGCATGACTTGGGCTTTAAGATAAAACAATCACTTAATACAGTATTAATACATATTAATTTTTCAAACAAGTATCCAGCTGCTGATGTCACAGTCACTGAAGTCAGACTAGTATTCTAGTACCTTTTGATTATTGCAGGACCAATGACACACATCTCTCAGCGCTGGAGAATTTTCTTTTTCCCTGGAGAGGCCTATGGTGTTGTCTAAGAAAAAACACATCTAAAAATCTAAAGCAACTGATTTAAATTATCTAACTTGCTTTGTTATTTTTAAGCTCTGTGATTAATAAAAACTCATTTGATCGGAAATTACTTCCTCTCTTCAACATTGTTTGGTATGTGCTGAAACAGGATATATAAACATTTTATTAAGTGAGCTGAACAGCTTTCAAGTTTCACTGAACTTTCAGTAAATATTCCTGTAGTCTCTGCTATAATGCCATTCCGTAATAACTTCCCACAGCAATAAGGGACTCCCCAAAGATCCGTTTACTCCACCTACAGGAACAGAACAATAGACAGTTATTTCCTCTCCTTTGGCAAAAGAGTCTTAGTTTTGATAGAACGCTAAACTATGCCAACAGTCTCTATTGTTCTGTATATATACAGCAAGTAATGTTAGGAACCACAATTTTAGTGATAAAAAGGCAGGATTTGTAAAAGTTCACATAGAAAAATGGTAAAAGCTGTATAAATGAAGAACTTTTGGAAGCCATATGAACTGTTGCATAGGTTTATTAAATAACAACTTGAGGGGTTTTACTGAGTAATCTTTTTTCCTTTATTACACACATAAGAAAATGCATTCAAAACCAAACTATCCAGATGTCCAGTTACTCAAAATCTATTCTAAAGCAAACTGATTCAAGTCAGGAGAAAGGGTGGCACGGAATAGATTTCCAGCTGCTTTCCAGTGCTCCAGGCAGCACGACTGTTACCGTATTCCCGAGGCAGCAGCACAAAAGGATGTGAGAGGCAGAAATAATCTCTAGAAAGGGGAAATGCTCACAGTGGAAGGAAGTCATTGACTTCCTTCTGAGTGCTCCTGCTTGCCCTTCAGGCTCAGTATCAGCCCTCTACAGGCAGGGCTAAAGCCAGTGGGCATCTCAGTGCATTGGTGTGAAAAAGCACCCCACCTATTCCCTACTGATATATTTGAATGGAAAGTATAATATTTAAATACAAAATAAGAGAAAAGAATGAACAAGGCAAAATCAAATACCTCTTTTTCAGATAAAAGCATCAAATCAGAAAGGAAGCACAGAATCATAGAGTTGTCTAGGTTGGAAGGGACCTTTAAGCTAAGCTAGTCCAACCACCAACCTAACTCTTATTTTGCACAAATATGGCAGTTACTGAAATTAGTGACATTAATGGTTTGGCAGTCATCCAAACTTCTTAGAAAATTTGTATGAAGGCCTTAAATGACAGTTTCAGTAAAAATTAAGTGATGTATCAGCATTATTTTGAACTCTGCACGTGAGAAAATGTCACCGTTGCTATACTTAATGGTGGCACAGTGGTCTGCATGAAATGATCTGACAGTTTCAGACAGCTTCATGGGAGGTAAAAATCCACATGACAAAAGGCTACAGCAACACAGATCCAGTTAATAGACACAGCAGAAAAAAGTGCTGAGTGACCAGCATGGCCAGACAGCTGCTGCTCTTTTCTCCAAGCCATGGTAAGAGACTCTTTGATGAGGCAACACTGGACACAACTTTACATTGATTTTGGCACTGCTGTATCTGATCCATTATTAAACATCTACAAAACTATCCAAATTAACCATATTACAGGTATTAATTTTATAGTACTAAAAGCTGTAGGCAAGTGCATCAAATGTTTTCTTTGGTCTTAACACCGGTATCAAGATATGCTTGCACGGGCATGCAGCAGGTTTGAATTAATAGAAAAAGAGGATTAAAGAAATACAAATTTAATTGTAGAGAAAAAAATTAATGACAGGCAGCAAACAATATATTGCATCAAGAAATCACAATATGAAAGCCTACAGCACTGAAGAGCAAAACTAATACGATCCTCATTTACATAGTCTATTTATAAAATATCTATGTTAGGAGAAAATAGTATTTTCTCACTTCTAGTTTCACAGTTGGCAACCTGATAATAAGGATCACTTCAGAGAAATTAATACACAATTAATAGCTCTGTGAAAATATGTTCAAAGCTCAGTAATGGTCAAATTAAGTGTTGGGAATGATTAGGACAGAGAACAAAATGTAAAGCATTACCATGCCACTGTATAAATCCATACTGCCTCTGACACCATTCAACCTTGAATACTGGCTGGGATTCTTGTTTCCCACCTTAAAATGATGAGGCAGTACTGAAAGCACTGGGAAAAGTGGAAAAAATGATTGAAATTATGGAATAGCTCCACATAAAGAATGACAGTAAAGAGTAGAAGTCCTCAGTCTACTGTAGAAGTTAACTTCTACAACAAGGAAAGGTGATGAATACTCGTCAAATTGCAAATGGCAGAGAGATGCTGAACAGAGATGATGCTTCTCTCTGTCCTCTAGCACTGGCACTGGATGTCATCAAAAGCAGCAGGTTTGAGCAAAGACAAGGTGGTACTTCGTGAGACATATCATACCTGTCTTGTTAAAACCTTTGCACCTGAACACGTTATGGTATTTTAGTCATGTATTGAAAGAGCAACTAGACAAATTCATGGACAAAACAACTTTTCAAGTGACCTTACAATACTGCTGATAATGTTGGAACTAAGTGCAGTAGTGAAAAAATAGCTAACCTAAACCATGCATATAGTCTCAAGAGAAATTAATGATACTATTTTGCTCTATGTTATGTTTCCAGCGTAGTTATAAACAGCATCTGACGTCTGAGCGATGGCAGGCGCTGCTCTGCAGAGATTAATATACAACAACTAAAAAGCAAGGCCCTTATTTCTCCTCTTCTGCTGATTCACTAGAGGAATCAACATTCCTCTCGGGTGCCCTTTGGGATACCACTCACCGTCAATCCACGTTAACCACTGTGTTGCTGTGCAGTATATTCCTGTAGTCCTATGGCAGTTTTTTGGTAAAAGATTGGCTCCACTGCAGTTGGTGGTAGCACTCCCAGAGACTGTGTGTTTTGTGCTACCTGGGCACCAGAGATGGCAAAAGAAGAAAAAAACCTGTTGTGCCAGAGTAGAATACAAGACTGAATGAAGGCGATGTCTCCAATAGTACAACTATTACTATTGGGAAAAATTAGTCAATATTAGACTCAGGAGACTTGAAGGTACCGTTTGTGCTGAAAAGAAAGGATGAAGTAAAGCTCACCAGCCAAGCAAAAGTGAGATAGCTTCTGGAGCAGGAAGCATAGGCAAGTGGTTACAAAAAGTGAGCTGCATTAGGCAAGTAACTCTCAAAGGTTTTATAGCAGTGCTATCCCTATTTAAAAGAACTGTGGGACACTGTAGGAAATCAAGGGCAGCAAAATCCTGAGACAGAAAGAATATAATTTGTACAGTTAGCTCCCTTCTTTGTATTTTGTGGTGAATGTCCATTTGATGATCAGTCATTTAGGGCAGAGTGAGAGGAGGTGGATACCTTCTTCTGGAACAGAGTACAAGACTCTTAAAAATTGTAACTGAGAGAATGAACAGAGACTTTAAAACAGTGCTGTTCTTCCTTCCCCTATTAAAAGAAAAAAAACCCACAACAAAACACCAAAAATATGTCATCTTGTCCACTGTAGTTTACAAATACTGTAGGGTAGAAATGGCAATCACATTTGTTTCAGAAGACCTTTCAATTTGACGGGCTGTATTTAGTTGGACTACATTTTCCCCTAATTTAGTCTCCAGTGACCTTGGTGGAGAATCACTTCACATTAAGTACCTCTTACACTTCTCAAGTCATTGATTTGTGTCTTTTGATTTTAATGCCACAAACCTGGATCTTAATCTCTAAAATAAATTTGGGTTTAAATAATGGCCCAAACACCCCTATTCCACACTGACATACATACAACCCTTTCAGTTTCACATACACAGGTTTGTTTCATCAAAATAAGATTACTTAATATTAGATTAAGTTGAATATTGTCATAAAACATTCAGGACTGAACATTTTAACTAAGTTTTTTTGAGAACTGCCTTCTCTCTCTCCACAATGTTAACAGTACATATTTGAATTTAATGCAGGGTTTAATTCATTAATACATATTTTATAAGGCAAAAAATCTACTTAATTGTAAGCATTCAACTACAACACTGGTCATATTTTGATGACATTTAATCAACTAGGTTAAGACCGAGGGCAAAAATTTGACAGCTGCTATACACGTACATATTTGTCTTCAGAATCATTTAAAGATGATCTCAGGAGGAAAGGAAAGGAAAAAAACTATCATTTCGTATTTAGTACTGTAAATAGAAAAAAAGCAACATGTCTTCATAAATGCCGTTTCCTATTCTTTTGCAAGTTCTCTGGAGAGGTGCAGACATTTCTTTCTCTACAACAGCCTTGCATTCATGTTGCCAAAGGCATTTTAAAATATTTTTAAATTTAAAACTCTGGAATATTTTGTTATGAAAAATGTTAACTACACACATTTTTAAAATCTACTCCTAATTTTTTAAAATCCATAGCTTTTGTGAACTGACATTGTTTGCCTTTTTCAGGACAGCCCTTCAGGGCAACTAACCATCTTTGCTCATCAAAGCTGGCTGAGAGAGACTAGGCACGGCTGAAAGCAGGCTAAAATAACCTCTGTGGAAAAAGAACTGCCGCGATGAGTCTGGTTCTTTTTGTCCGATTCTGGAACAAACAAGGGGCACAAGGTTCAACACAGTAGAACTGTTGTACCATATCCTGGTCATGGAAATAGATTTTATTTGTAAGTTCTTGTTTGAATAGAAAAAAATATTCTTAAGACAGAAATTCACATGGATCTTACTGTCAGTTACTTATTGGACCTGAAATTTATTTCTGTGTTCTGAAGGAGGAAGGGTTTCTGTGTTAGACTAATTCTACAAGAAAAATCTATTTTTGAGCTGTACATTGCTTGCTAATCTAGAAATTCTGATTTAAACAGTGTACACAGTGCTGAGTCATCAAATGGTAACTGTAGAACTATTATCAGAACTTATAGAAGTTTATGAACTATATTATTAGAGTTTTATGAAAATTGTTAGGTTTTTCTTTCTATATAAAAGAATGGCAGTTATTATTTTAAGATTCTGAGGGTAAAAGATGAATTTCAGTGTTCATATAGCTGCATAAACTGATTCAAATATATGAATTGCTACTGTTGATTCACATTGTTGGAATTACTTTTGACTATAACTGAATCAAAACCAAAGTGTCATCATTCAGCAGTGGATATACAGCATTTGAGAGGCATCTATGAATTATACACAAGTTCATGAATGAGTACTATATCAATTATATTAGTGATAAAATTTTTCAAAATTTCTACCTGTGAAAGAATCATGTATAATTGTCAGCAAGGGTTGGAAATCACAGAGTGATACAGAGATAGAGCCTTTATAATCCATAAGACCACTAATGGATCCCATTTCCTTACAACAGACACTATTGTCATATTAAATTAATGACTAGACAAAGTATTACCTCCTTAGTTATGCATTTATATTTCATAAATATTTTAAAATGAATACTTATATGTAGATCAAACAATAAAATGTTCACAATCTGGTTTTGCCTGACCTATTATTGCCAGAAGTTTCTTCCTGAAAAATGGAAATATGGAAAAACAGTCACATACAGAAATAAATTCACCAGAGGCTAACCAAAACCAAACCAAAACGAAACAGCGACAGAAGACCCTAGGAATGACTTACTATTCCTGGCAAGACATTAAGGACTTCTGTGACGCTTCTCTTTACTCGCGTTTTCAAGTTCTATGGGAGTGTTAAGCTTATTGTAATAGTAATTATTTAGACAACAATTCTGGTATTTGTGGACCACACTTTTCAAAAAGTGACTCAGCCCATTCTTAGCATGGATTCAGTTTTTGATTAGGAAGGACTACAATACAGAATTAATACGCAGGAAAAATAGATGCGCAAGTAGGCTTTAGTCTTAAAAAGCCCTGCTGTCGTCAGCTTTTTTTCTTTTCCTGTTTGCCAAGCTCCTAATTTTGCTGCATGGATTTTAACAGCTTTGCTCTCATGCATATCCCTGTTTTCATAGTACAAATTTTATTTGGCATTACCCTCTTTATTGCACATACTCCCAAACCAACAACAATGCAAGCAGAAATCTAAGCCTGTCAACAAATGTGAGACAGCTTTTGGCAGTGTAATGTCCATTGTCTGCAATCATTCTGACAGATCACTGAGCTCAGACAGTGCATCATACATGCTTAAATTACGAACAAATTCCATTGATGTAAGGATAATTCTAAATCCAGAGTACTTGGCACTTCTAAGCCTGGTCCATGGAAGGATTCAGTGATGGGCCTGAAGGACTCTAAATTAATTCCAGATACACTCAATAGTTTCACTGCCTTGAAACCAGCTAGTGAGTATCTAAAAACCTCTGCAGTAGTTATTAGCATATCACTATAGAGTCAACACATCTGCACATCTGGTTTTGATTTTAAGAAGTATATATATCAAATAAATTTGTGACTACAGATGTCTCATTCCCAGCAGATTCTGTGGCACCAAAATATTTTTAAGCTGTGTTTATCACATCATTAAATGAACAGGAATAATAATTCTTCAGACCAAAGTTATTACCTTGGAATATATATACTTGGAATAGGGAAATTGAAAAAAAAAAAAAAAAAGAAAGAAGAGAGAGAGTATGAAATCAGAAGTTTATCTTTGCATTTGTACAGACCCTTTCAACTGTCTTACAATAATTAATAAAAACAGGAAAATATTTTCCAGGTTGGAAATTGAATACATATGTTAAGCCTTTGAAAAATGACCACTGATAGAGGTAATTCTTATCAATTTTCTGTTTTGGAACTTGAAATCCATTAAGGCAATATAATTACCAGAAAGCTCTTGATACATCCTTGTTTCATAGCAAGCAGTGAACATGAATGGATTTGTATTTCTTTTTAATATTGCGCAAAATGACATAAGTGAAAGTTGCAAAATAAGCTACATTCAAACAGAATGCTTTTATCAAATTATGTATTCTCACTATTACCTTTATACAATACTCAGCACAAGTTATTTAGCTTTTGACAAAAATAGTCTTCTTACCACTAAATCAAAACATTAAGTTAATTTGTCTAGAATTTTATCCAAAAACCACTTATACAATATAATTTTGAAGTATGCCGCGATACTGCTTCCTTATCAATAATTATCAGTCTTCACCCGAGTATACAGCCTGCCCTTTTGTGATGTAGCTTTCAGCTGAAGAGATATCAATATATATTACTAATCCAAATCAGACTCATTAAACATTTCTTCAGGATATATTCAACCTGATTTTTGAAATCCTGTTTCTAAGTTACAATGTTTACATAATTTACATAATCAATGGGGTTTTTTACTGACTTCTGCACAGCTGCAGATCTAATCAGTAATGTTAAATTTAAATCAGATTAAGAAAGTATGTAAAAATATAATTTATTTCTGCTTTTATTTAAAACCGGTGAGTGAAAACTCCAAATTTTATACTGCAGCATTTGCCTTGTAAATGTGAAGGATTAATCTAGATACCAGTTATCAGCCTGCAACAATATATTCGTGAATGGTCTTTGGGGGTTTTGCCCAAATGTGATTGGCAGCAAAGAAGGAAAAAAAATCAAAAATATATCAGGAATTTGCAGATAACAACTTTATTGTGCACATTTGTATGTTTACAAAAGGTTTCAACAATACGTAGTTGTACAACTGTAGTATACAAGTAAAACGATAGCAGTACTTCATTGCTTAGGAATAGCTGACCTCTCCTCTTGAGTGTTGGTATCGAATTGACCAACCTGCTCTGGTTTCTAGCCAGGGATGAATGCATACAATCACTTCTACAAAGTTAAGTGAATGTGAATGTTTCATAGAATGTTTCTCAGCTCAGGAAGTGCCATTTCATAAGTTGCACTGATGCACGTATGCATATCATCATTTTAAGGTCTTTACTTTAAATAGCTTATACCAGTTTATATATCTAGTTTTGGATGTGTTGTTTTTCCACACCTTTTCTTTCTAAATGCGTACCTCTTTCCAAGATTAGCGTAAATTATGAAGGACCGATGATGAACATTAACAAGCACTTTAAAGCTCAAGTACCATTTCTGACCACTCAAAAAGCATTCAGAAACAGAGGAAACAACTATGATATTCAGATCCTACTTGAAAACTAGTACATGAAGAGAAAAACATATTAACAAACCCTTCAAGATACAATTACTATAGTATCAACAAATAGAAAGGAGCCAACAGCCTGGAAGTGCAGTGCTGAAACAGCTGTCAAATAGATTAAGCTGACAGAGGAACCCAGCACCATCCAGGAAACAGAGCAGAATTCCAGACAATGAAGCCAAATAAAGGAAAATTGGCTTTTCTGTGTATCACATGGCAAATCAGGTCTACTTGGTCAAAAAAAATCGCCTCTTTTTCGTTCGTCTATTAATTAGAGAATTTCTCTGGAGCAAAAATAAAAATTCCCTGGGCACTTAAAAAAATGATGAAAAGAAAACCTTCAGTAATGAAGTTGAACAGAGAAGTTCAATAGAAAAGTTGAAATTTTGTCAGATCTGCCTTATGTTCTTCTTTAGCCATCAGAATGATCATAATTATCCTATTTTATCTTTCAAAACAATTCAGAAGATTAGAAAACACATAGATGGTTGACATGAATGCATCTATCTATTTTAACAGTTGATTACAAAACTGTCTGGAAAACACCCTGGAGTAATAAGGACAGCATTTCTTATTAATGTCCATGGGAAGAATAGGTCTTGGTTAACCACTTTCTTGTAGAAACATCTCCACAATGTTGTCATGGACTTTCTGCTTGTGATAAAGATGCCCGAAATGATCTAATCTGTTTTCCAGCTCATGCAAGAACCCAGGCAGATTGCCAGCAGAAATGTCTGTTACCCGATATACTATACTTCTGGGGAGAACAGCATATCTCTTTCTGATCTCAAGTCACCCAAGGACAACTTCTAGCCAAGAAAGTGAGCATCTGTTACAAAGACCTGGAAGAATGAGTAACTAGAAGAACATTCTAATAATAACGTTGCTCACTCAGCCACAAAAGCCTATACTTGAAAAAGAGGGCAACACTTGACTAAACAACCAGTAGAAGAGTAAGCTTTTTCCTACCACTTCTGCTTGTTTCTGGTACGATATTCCAGGTTATACTCCTTTGTGGTCCGTAATGCTCCTCTGGAATGGATGCTAAAGAATGTCTGTCTTTATAACTGTTTTATTCTCCCTGGAACCTCAGAAGCCAAGAGAATTGCCTAAGAAATAAGGAGGAGGTGAAAGTATAGAGTGTTGTCCCTGCTGCATCAAGTGAGGCATGCAGGATTGTTCTAGATGACGTATGACCCTCAATAATTGGAGTGTCAAACTTCTGGCAAAAATCTTTGAGAAGTAATCTGATAAAGGTCACCAGATGGTCAAGGATCTTGTGAATATAGTTTTGAGAAGCACACAAGGTAGTTCCAAATGTGGAATTAAAGGGAGGCTGAAGAATTCATTCTTTTATGGAGCACAAGAACTTGGAACTCTTAGAAAAGTAGCTTTGGGAAGTACTTGTGAAGCGCTGAGGGGAGGTGAACGTCTATATCACGGGGAGATCTTTTCCTTAAGAACATAATATGGCAATAGCCTGCATTAGGGCTTTCTCAAAAACAGGTAGTGTGATGCTTCAGTTCTGACAAGCTTCTCCGATTGCCACAATGGCTATGGAGCCCATTTACTACTAAGGCCCTGCTCAAGAACCAGAGGGACCCAGGTATGGGGTTTTGTCTTTGTCTGGAGTACAGCTCTTTCCCGTTCTGACTGAAATAGGGTGTTCAAAAGCAATTCTATGGTTGTACTGAAGGGATAATAAGCTATTTTGATGCTACTTGTTCCTGAAGAACCCACAAACCTAATTAACAAATACTTCTGAAGTTAGTGCTAATGATCTCAGTGGGCAAAAAGAAGTTGCTCAAGGAATATGGGCTATCAAAGCAATGGGAATGATTACCTGAGATTAAGACACAATTGCCAAGATCAGTGCACCTCTTGAAACCCCAAAGCAGAATAAAAATACCAGCAGTAGCTAAGAATCTCTTAGCTCTAAAAAAAAAAAAAAAGAAAAAGTCTCAAAGTTGGGAGTCAGCTTTTCAAACACCACAGGTACTGTATGAAATGAGGCATCATTTTGACTCAGCAGACATTTAAGAGCAATTGAGTAGAAAGAGGATTGTGCTTACTGTCACATGGACATTATGCAGGGGGTTGATACTTGTGCATGGCTCCTACTGCTATCAATAAAATTATCTGATATATAATGCTAGGTAGAGATATGCTGTCAGCATGAGGATAAGCACAGATCAGCTGATAAAGAGAATACTGAATCCTTGCATGATTCAAACCAAGTATGTTATTAATCATTGAGGAAGCTTTTTAAGAAAACCAGCCCTTAGACAGTTCATAGCCCGTCTATATGGAAAAAAGGAAAAAGGAGGGGAAAAAAAGTGGAAGGAGGAAAACAGATGACGCGTTTCTTATCAGAAGAAATGGCTTTCAACTTTTGGAACTTGTTGTTTGCATTCTGTGTTTAAAAAGTTACATTTGCACTTGTGAACTATGTTCAGTGTTTAATTAATGATAATGGAATATAACTGATTCTACCGGTTAAGGTTCACATAAGTTAACATAAGTTAAATTTCTGCAAGTCATTTTGTCATTTAAGACTAACTTTCCAAGTAGCTGATAAAGCACGGCCCGACTTCACAAACATCTTATAAAATGTCATGTTCATTTATAAAAATAACTTATATATGTTTCAGATTAACACAAACAGAAAATGTACTCGTGCATTCTGCTCTGGCAACTTGAATCTTGTCAACTTACATATAGTAAAATAAACTATTATATATTAATGTCATTTATATCCCAAGTCAATATATTCCTCTATCTGCTATAAAAACAAAGGCTTTTAACTAGACCTCTCAGAAGCATGATCCTGTTCATAGATCATTATTGCCTAAGTATTAAAAAAATATATATCAAAGAAGCATTCCTGCCTATACTCTCTAAGGCTATTTTCTTTTGCAGGGCAGTGTTTTACTGGGCCTCAACTCCAAACCTGAAAATTCCCTAGTTATTTTAATTTACATGCCAGATGAATACATTTTATAGCAATTCAACATTTTTCTATTCAGAAATATGTTATTTGCACCATTAGATTTGGTACAGACCTACATGTGTAGGAGATCTGGCTGGGGAGGTAACTAAGCAGGATACATCCCAGGATTTCAGTTAAGAATATAATTACCTCATGTACATTTAAACAATTTCTAAACTCTGAAGTATATAAATTGAGTAATGGTAATCTTTTTTTCCCTAATATATCAGAAAGCATTGAAATTTTAACTGAATATTTCCGTAAAGCTGGAATGCTGTTTTTCTTTTTCCCTCCACTTCTTTCAGACTTGCACGAAAAGAGGGAAGGGAACATGTTAATAAATTAAATTAAAACTAAATTTATGTGTCAAGGATAGATTCCTCACTTTCAGCATTAAAAAAAGCAAACATGCCAAGTACATAATATTTTAATATTACATACTGAGACTTAACAGCAGCAAGCTGAATACATGATGTAAGCAACTTCAGTTAAAGTACGTCACTCAGCTTCTTTGATATTTGTCTAACCCACAGCTTTTTTGGGTAGTCTTTATATATCTGATAATGAAACAGTGTGTAGTGTTTTAAATTCTAAAGGCCACGTGCATCTAGGAAACCCACATTTAGGAAACTACTACATTGCAATAAATCTTAAAATACTAAAATAATTAAACCTTAAAAAAAACCTAGTGGCCAGGAATCATGAACTTTCAAGCCATTATCAAGCACACATTGGTACTAAGCAATAAATATTATGAATTTCAGAGTCTTCGTAATCAGCAGCTGTCAGAGGAACAGATTACAAATCAGCAAATTTTACAAATCAGCAAGTAAGTAAACAATAATAAAGGGTAATACAGGTACCTGTTCACTTCATTTACTAATTGTACTGTTTGTTCACTATGTTTTTTTCTCTATGTTCCCTATGTTTATAATGGCATAATAACATTTAATAAACATTCTAATTCTAGTAAAGAAAGCATTTTGAATATAGAAATACAAATAATGAAGTAAACATAGTACTGCAGTTTGTTGTAGATCTGTGCTAGTGAAGACTGTCAGTGAAATTTTTTATTTTATATCTATTGTTCTTGAAAAAAATTATTTGCATGCTAATAAAAGCCTCTCTAACAGTTAATGGCCAATGCTATGCTAATAGTTATAATAAAATAAGACACATGCATTTCATGTAACGTGCAATTTATATAACATTTTTTTCCAAATGCAATTAAAATTCCATCAAGATTGAACTAGACAGGTTTTCAGGTCTCAAAATTCCCTCAAATTTTTTTCTTGTTCTTCCATAAACTTTTGTGTAATTTAAACAATCACAACAGAAATCGTTATGGAATGGTATAAATGATATTGCAAGTACATGATAAACAAGAAATCCATTAATGATGTAAACTTCAATGTAGTTCTTCATTGATACAGCGTTTGAGTTTGTTATATTAAGCATCAGTCATTGCTACCTAGTTATTACTAACTGAGCATAAGTGCAAAGATATCATAATGTAAACTTCTGGATTTCATTAATCACCTCTGGCAAACCCTTTCCAAGTGAAACTCTACCAAGGTTCTTTCCTCTCAGGTTGTTAATTCAAAGAAAAAAACTCCAAAGCAACGAAAGAACTCTTTCTAAATGGCTGCTTTTTCTACATCATTACTTTGTACCCCAGAACGCTGGATGCATTTTAGCTATAAACAAACACATAAAATTTAATCAACTGAAAATAATATACCCACATTATCTAGATTCAAAATGTGTAAAATTTCCATAGCATGCTCTTTTTTTTGATTACGTAGTCAATTCAGGTATGTTAGCAGTATTTTCGAAAAGCTCCTATTTATTTGTACTCACAGAGTATCAACCGACGAAACTGAACATCTTGGAAATATTTAAGTATGTTTTCACACCCAACTGTTCCTCCTCTTGCTGTAACATCATGCCTAAAGAAAGTAAGCACTAGTTTTGAGCACAAAAATAGCAAATTTAAATGATCAAGCCACTCATCAGTTACTTGATCTTGTGAAACTGCTGTCTGCTTAACCTACATTTGTTTGCCTTTGACAACTAAATACAATTCCTCAATGTTTCTAAACAATCATGATGCATCATTATACCATACAGAAGAGATAAAAGCAGCAAACTCATTAGTTACAAAAGCATTCCAAGTTTTTAGATGGTGTGCAGTCTCTCAAGTTCAGGCTCTGACCTATCTTACGCCCAAAGGAGGCAATAGGTACCGCATTCAATAAACTTTGAATGGTGAAGGGGAGTGGAAGCTTCAGCTAAGATGCTAAAAGTGGGCTGATAAATTACTGCAACTGTATGCAGTATTGGTGATGAATGTTAAACAGTTCCTTTGAACTACATGAGGAAGTAAAGTGACTTTCAGCTAAATAAGTAGACTTACATAGGAAACGTTATTGAGACAAGTTGTTTGAAATTGGAACACTTCACAGCATGTTGTGACTTCATGGACAATATGTAAAACTCAGGTTATGTGTGATGAAGAACTTGGTCTAACAATTAATAAAAATGAAATTAACCTAAAAAATGCTAGTGCCATGCTTAGATTTTAGAGGACAGCCATAAACCATATAAATTTACAATTTCAAAACCAGATGATTTCTGTCTCCTACTACAATTTATTCTTGTCCACTTTTTTACTTAGATGAATTCCTTCTGTGGTTAGGACAAAATACTTCCCCAATAATAAGCCAATTAGCTCAATGGCATAATTTTTCTGTTTTTTAGTCTCACATTCAATCTCCAGAAGAAATAGTTAATAAATCAGAATTACAGGATTATGTTACATTTCTCATTTTGGGGGGGAAAATAAAGGTTTCATTTACAGGTTTTTTTCTGGAGATTTGTTTACATAGACTGTCTTATTACCTAATTGAGCTAAAATAAAATTGATCTCCAAATATTTTAGAACTCAATATAATTATATATAATAGCTTATGATAATCTTTGAATGTTTAATATTCAACATAGCAATTTTTTTTAAGAGGCAAGATATTGTACATATTTCCACATATTTTCTGCCAAAGAACTATTATTCAGACATCTGCGGCCTGATACTTCCAGTTGAAGGTTTCAGTTTTATTTAATTATGAATAAAACAAATACTGAATATGTCAATACTATTTTCTTCTAGGTCCAAGCTTTTACAATACTTACCGCAGGAAAGCATTAAGTATGATGAATTTCTGAACACAAGGCCTATAAGGGTTTCACACATATAACTGAATGAAATAATGCAACCAAACACAATAGTTGAGATTATGTTTAAGCATGGGCTGAAACACATGCCAGACCCTGAAGAGGTACAACTCAGCACAAATTCTTTACTGGGCTGTCTAATGCCTGCTGACAATCTAATGTAATTTTATCAATTTAACAGAATTTAAATACATGTTAATTAACAAGGATCTGTCTTACTGATTTAGGGTCAATAAACTGGGTATCTGAAAGACACTGAAATGAGAGAAGCTGATTGAATCACAGAATCACAGCATGGTACGGGTTGGAAGGGACAGATCATCCCCCTGACAAAGCAGAGTCACCTAGAGCAGGCTGGACAGGAACACATCCAGGCGTGTTCTGAGTATCTCCAGAGAAAGATTTCACAGCTTCTCTGGGCAGCCTGTTCCGGTGCTCAGTCACCCTCAAAGCAAAGTTTTCCTTCATGTTGAGATGGAATTGTCTGTGTTTCAGCTTGTTCCCTCTTGTCCTGTCACTGGGCTCCACTGACAGCACACCCTCCTCTTGACACCGGCCCTTTAGATATTTAAAAGCATTGATGAGATCCCCTCTCAGTCTTCTCTTCCCCAGGCTGAACAGATCCAAGCCTCTGAATGAGTTCAGCTCACCTTTTACCCCCACCTCTCCCTCACAATAAATGACCTGACTTGGTCTGATTTTGATCTTTTTCAGTATATATTTATGCATCTGATGCTCATGCATTAAGTCAGACTTCTCTGACAAAACAAACCAGCTCCTGAGTTAGGTTTAATCTTTAGCGCTATTAACAAGCAGAATCCATATAATGACTCTATTTCCATTGAAGACAGAAATTTCAATTAGCATGTTAAGAACTGAATTGCCACAGAAATATTAGTATGTATTCTTATAATACATCCATACTGTATAAGTTTAATGCTATTTCACCGAAGGTCTAGATTTTATAATAAAACATGATTCAGCACAAAGTAAACTTTTTATAAAGATGCTACAGATGAAGAAATCCACCTGTTTTCTGTTTTATTATTAATCTTCAGTTTTGCTTGTACACAGGATGATAAATTGTCCTAGAACAATCAGCTCTGAAAAAGTGAAATCTGGCAAAAATCTCACATTTAAATTCCTGCATTTTTATTGAAAAAAAAAAAAATTAAATGTATACTGCTATTCTTCAAATAAGGTCATATAAAAAAGATCAGTACCACATATAACCACACAACTCTCTAACATCTTAAAGCCAGAATTTTGACAGCTATTTGTTGAAGTTCATAGTCCATTATCTCTATTTTTATCAGGAATAAGCACCCAAATTCATGGTACCTCGGTGAAGAAGTTCAGCCAAAGAAATCCTCATTTATTTAAATGGGTAATTTCCAAACCACTTCTCTTTCCAAACTACTGACATATTCCATACTGCATAAAATTTTTAGTTATGCAATTCCATTAAAACTTTCCATAAAGCTAATATGAAGTGTTATACTATTAATATTATTTGATGGGATATGCAGATTATACATAGCCTGACTATTGAAATCGCATTAGCATCTATGGAATCTGCTTGTAAAACATTAAGTATCTTTGCCTATTGATACTTTTATACTGATACTGAGAGCTGGGGTATCACCAATACATTTCAGCTGTAGACATGCACACCATTACATGCTTATCTGCAGATGCACACATTGGTCCACTTGCAAAGAGTCAATCTGTTCAGATTCAGAGGACAACTCCTCAGATTTAAAAATTATAGTGGTAGAAGTATCTGGACACAGTACTAGAAGCCATCATGCTGCTGCTTCTCTTCATAAAAACAAAAATATGGACACCAGAAAAACCTTGAGACCAGATAAAGACTTAACATCCTTTCAGCTTCGAAGGAATAAGTGTTTAACTAGGTCGATACAGTATTTCTGCTGCTCACTGACTGTTCCTCGAGTTTGCCACTGCTCAGCCACAGCTTGGAATCTGCCATTGCACTGCTATTTTTATTCACCAGAAATGGGAAAACTCATCTAACAATGGCATATCACAGCAACTCCATCTTTCTAGTGCTATCACCCACACTTTTAAAAATGACTAGTGCTATATCCACTAGAGACATCCTTTCATACAAGGAACAACTTTTTTCCACTATTCCTCTCCAGTTTTCTTTGCCATCTGCCTGGTTTTGACAAATTAAACTAAAAGGTGTAATTTGCACCAACTTTATATTTGCTGTGATATGAGGAAGATCAAAACGTTGTGACATACCTTTGAAACTGCCTGCTTTGCTTAATATGGAATGCAATGGGATGTCTTTTTCCCACCCTTAGGCACAACAAATACATCAGCAACACCTTATTGCAAGTATACTGACTGACATTGTACATGGTAAACACACATCCATAAGGAGCCTCTTTTACCGATATGTTTTTTCCTTCCCTTAGTAACTCCATCTTGTTATCCTTCAGTCGCTTATTTCCACTATGTCTGGCTGCCTATGAACCACCACAGATCTCTCTAGGCCTTTAGGGCTGAAGACATACAAGCATCTTAGCAGTTGATATCATAGCCTGCTTTTAAGGGATTGCAGATGACACACTGATACATCTGAGATCCCCCAGTCAGCACTAGTTGCTAGCTGTAGCACGTTTCTACAGTTTACCAAGCAGAGCAGCCACAGTGTTTGCCATAATACAAACTTAGAAAATAAGACATAATTCTGGTGTTTCTCCAAACAATCATTCGAGTTTGGTTAAGATTTGATTTCCCTAAATGAACTACAGTTGTATGGGTTTTCTGGAAGTGTCAAATTTGTTTTGTTTCTTGGGTTTTTTTTCTAACTAATTATGGCTGTAGTAATGCCATCTATTTTTTTATTTATTTAAGCATCTGATGTAAAACCGGTAACAAAGTTGAGGTTACTGTCTGCACAGTCTTAACTGTCCTTAAATTAATTTACAAACTAATTTCTCAAACTACAGCATTCAAGGAAGAAGTAATGAAAAACATGGCCTTCAGATATCAATTTCCTCACAGGTATTAATGAAAGAAAAGGAGTAAGTGCAGTAACTTATTAACTCACTGCTCCAACACAAGACACATCCTCTGTTCCCACCTTTGGTTGTTTGTTTCTGTTTTTGTTTTTGTACACACACACTATACTATACCAGTAGTCAGGCAGTAGAATATTGTTCTCTCAACAATCAATTTACCCATTCTTCAGTTATACACAAGGATTTTTAAGCAAATGATCCCAGATTACAATTAGAAAGCCAACATATTTAAACCATGTAGCTGGTTTAACTTTATTTTGTTTCCAATTTCAAAGTATAGTTTGTTTAAAGGACTTGATTACATCTAAGGCCATTATTAAAAATGAAACCCAAATACAACAGATGCATTTTGTCGAAGATGAAGTTCAGTCCTTGAAAAAGTTATCAACCCTATCTGAGACAATTTTGCCAGAGAAATACACAGAAAGGACAATCTAGAAAGCACTCGTGTCTTGTAATTTCCTGAAACATCACCCTGTGCAAGTTTCCAACTTAGGCACCATATTGTTAATCTCTTTCCCCATGTAAAAAGCATTATAGTCAGATCACAATTACATACAGCAATAATTAGATCTAATTGTTATTAGTTTAATGCAGTATGGAAGGCTTGAAAATAAACTTTAAAAAGGACTTTCTAGAAGTTTTTTAACTTCTTCATACCAATAAAAGAGAAAGCACAAAATGGTTTTCTGAAGCAAAGAGCTGGACAATTGCATCCAAAGTTATTAAACATATAAAAAATTTGTTCATATGGTGAGAAACTGATGGGAATCACAGAACTACATTAGGAAGGAAGAATCAAATGTTTGTATTTGATGTACCTGAAGAAGTAGGACAACAAAGGTATTTAGAGGTGAAAACCACAGCAACTGAACAGCAACCACAGCAAAAGAACAGACCTGATCCTGGTGCTTACCAAGATTACAGGGCACACAAGATTCAGGGCATTGACAAAAAAAATGTGTGCAGTGCGAACAGGAGGGAATGATTAAAACTTAGAAATATTCAAGTGGATGTGGTAAGATTTAGACATGTTCTAGATGTATTGGTCAAAGGAGAGAAACAGGTCAAAGAAGATGCCAAGATTACAGACTTGAGTGAAGACAGTTCTTACTAGCTACTCTGTTTTGGAATGGAGACCAGGTAATGAAAACAATTATTTATTATTGTAAAATATTATAGCACAATTTTCATTTAGAATCTTACCAAACAGCAACTGAAAACATTTATTTGTATATAGACACCACAGTACCAATAGCCAGTGTTAAATAGATGCAGGTATTATATCATATAGTAGGTTACAAATCAAACAAAAATCACTAAACTACCTATTTTCTTTTGGCAGTGAAATTGGAAGATGACAAAAAATATTACATTACCGTGGAATTAATTTCTTCATTCCAATACAAATAAAACACTTTCTATTTTTTTCTGTATTTGTTTAAGGAATAGAGACCTACCAGTAGAAAATGTAAAGGTATATCTTTATTCTTAAAACTATTCTGTCACAAGAAGAAATTTAGTTAATGCTCTTCTAATTTATGACAGATGCTATCCTATTCCAAACAAAATTTCCTGATACTGAAATTGTTCATCACAAGACTGTAAACTCCTCAGGACAGGGACCTACTCATAGCCATACCCTTTTACAAAGGAACATGCTAGCAAGAGTACTGTTAAGCAACCGGGGTGCTACTGGAGAACAACTATATTCCCATTACATTTTGGAATGAATTGCGTATACATACATAGTTTTGCACAGACAAACCACTGAAAGATAATTATTTCACGATAAACTATCTGAAAACAAATAAACAGTAAGGTGGTGAAGTACGCTGTTGAAACTTACATTACTGAGGGCAGTAAAAATAGAGCGGGCTGAGGGAATCTGCATCCAGCCTCAGAATCCTGAGTGCGTAGGCAGGTGAAATTTGATGTAGACACAGTAAACACATGAAAAAAAAATAATCCAGTCCTCACTTACAAAACTATCTAGATGCAGATGTTATCACTCAGAAAATATATCCTGGAATCTCTAATGCTACAAAACCAATTTTCAATGTTTGTTCAATGTTCAACAGAACAACATTAAACAATGCTCAGTTTGTTTTCTGCTTCCTCAACATAGCAAAACAAATAAGTGACAGAAACTATAAGGAAAGAACTGGATAATGACATGAAAACTGTTATTTCGACTGTTCTTGAATACTGTGTGTAAGTTGCGGTCCCCTCAGCTCCAAAAGCATATACTAGCGCTCAAAAAATGCAAAAAGAGACATTAATAGTAAACGTGAAAAAATCAAACTCTTCAGCTTGGAAAAGACAAGACTGAGAAAAGGTATAAAATCATGAGTTGAAGAGAGAAGGTGAACAGAGAGCAACTGCTTATTGTTCCCATCAAAACAAGAAGAAAAGTACCTAAGGCAGATAGGAAACTAAAATAAAAAAATACCCCAGTATTTCACACAATGCATAGTCAAATTGCATTGAGCAAGGACCACTTCCTGTACTACACTGCAGATGACAAAAGCCTATGTGAATTTAAAAATATACGACTGAACAAATTTGTGGAATAAAAATCTATAGAGAACTGATTCAGAAAGTGCAAAAGCCACAGATGGTTGCATTCAGGGTATTAAGGGATCATATGATGATCTGCCTCTGTATTCTTCCTTAGGCGCTTTCCAGCGTCCACTGCTACAGACATATACACTCAAATATGATATTTTAATGAAGACTACACTATCTAATTATTTCTTAAGTTCATTTATTTATAGCTGAATTCAATGGAATTGAAAAATAAAAGATAACAGCAAGATAATCTGTCTTGAAAAAAATTTACATATAGGCTTGATGGTGGTCCAACTGATGTCAATAACATATGAATAAAAGCAAAATATAAAGACCAAATGAATTTCACATTTTCTCTTTTGAAAACTTTTAAACAAGGATTCTGTACCACCATATTGGTACTAAGTGTATCAAGTCAGGACAGAATTTCTTTTTCTTTTTTGGGGGAAGCATGTCGGAGTATCTCTAACAGAGGAAAGTGTACAATGGTACTAAAGTTCCATCAATTTGATCTGCCCTTTGAAAAGCAAATCATTACTTACTTTTATCTTCTTATGTACAGAAGCTACTTTGTTTGTCACTGTATATTGCATTTTCTGCCAGTAATCATGCTGGATGACTTATGCATATTGTCAGCTTTGAGGCCCGTACCCTGCAGTAGCACTTCCTGCCACAGCACAGCTTCCCCAAACCAACTGCTACTCAAATACTATTCAAATGTAGCAAATTGCGTGCAATGGCACCAAGTAATTTCAAGAATTCCTTGTTTCAATAAGCAAGCAAAAAGTGCAATCACCAACTTACCTGATTTCTAAACCAATTTACCTATAGTAGTACAATACCTGGTGGAAACATGGCTCAAAGGGCATTTATTTCAAGTAACGAGGTAAAGATGCAGTTAAAATCATGATTTCAGAAGTACTAACTAGTTACTCTTCCAGGAACAAACTGGATGAATAAGGCATTACCCAAAATCCCATTAACGGCCTATTTTCCCCTATAGTAGTCTAAACACTTTCAAAAGTCTGGTCCAAAGTGATTATTTTGATCCATTCCAAAGGGTTTAGATGCGCAAATAATCAATCCTGGTCGAGCAATGCGGCCTAATCTATAACTTTGCTAACAAAGACTACAAAAAAAAAAGTGTAGAAAATTACTCTAATTCATACTTACTGTTTGGGTGATAAAAAAAAAAAAAAAAAAAAAAAAAAAAAAAAGAGAGACATGGCCCTTAAAGGCAAAATATTCGGATACTGTGTGCTTTAAATCCCGTACTAGCAGTTATTCCATCGTATGTCACAACAAAAAGGAAAAGAAAGTTAGCCCAGCTCAGCCCTTCTGACCCAAGATCTCTTTCCCAGATGTCCGCTCCCGCGGCTGCAGCGCGGTGGCCGGAGCGCTTCGGGCCCGCATTCCACCCGCTCCCTCACGGCGACGGCTGCCTGTGGCGCGGGACGTACACAAATACATACATATCTATGTATAATTGAAACGATCTGTTTAATACACACGGAAAGCGCGGATCGNGCCCCGCCGGCCGCCTGCTGCTGCCGGTGAGCGCTGGGAGGCGACAGCGAGTCCCCGCCGCGGGATCCGTTCGGGGAAAGCGAGCGAGCGGACGAGACTACTTTTACCTTTTCTCTCTCTTTTTTTTTTTTTTTTTTTTTTTTTTTCCCCCCCCGTCCCTCTTCCCCCCCCCC
>VXBW01008039.1:1052111-1114119 GCA_013400375.1 Thinocorus orbignyianus | reverse complement strand
GGGACCCCGCCGAGCCGCAGGTGGTCTTAGGCAGGCTCCTGACGGTGCTGGGCTCGGTGGCAGCGCTGACTCTGCTGCAGAGCTCCCTGAAGTTGCGGCGGAGCCTCTTCGTCTTGATCTTTACCAGCCTGGTGTGGCTGGTGTCTCTCAGCAGCCTTCACTCGCTGCCCCCAGCCCTCAGACCGCTGCTGGCCGGCTCGGTCGGGGTGGCAGGCTGCCTCCTGGCACTCTGTGGCTGGGAGCGCGGCATCTTCTCGGCTCAGAGCCGAGGAGAGCACCACCAGCATCATCACCACCCACGGCTCCCCAGCGTGGAGGAAAAAGTGCCTGTGATCAGACCCAGGAGGAGATCTAGCTGCGTATCCTTAGGGGAAACTTCGGCCAGCTACTACGGCAGCTGCAAAATGTTTAGGAGACCCTCGTTGCCTTGCATTTCCAGAGAGCAGGTAGGTTTCTTGGAAACCGGAGGGAGAACCTTGCTGAGGCATGAGCTCTGGTCGCCTTTTTCTGACTGCTGTATATGTCTGTGTTTGATGTCTGCTAACTGTCAAACTCCTGTTAGAGGAACGGAGGAAAATGTTAGTCTCTTGGCAGCTTTCTCAATTTGGTTCTGCAGAATCGATATAATCACTTATGCCTGTATAGAAGCGTAATCATAACAAAGTATTTGCTATGGGACAGAAGGCTCGCTCGCTTTTCATACGATCTTAAGTATTAAAAAGTAGTTCTTATTGATTGAAACAAACCCCCCAACTACACATCTTCGGCTATCAGCTACCTTGTTGTTTTGATTGTCTGTTTCACAAAGCCCACCACCTCCTCCGCTTCTGGCAGACTTTGCGAGAGAAAGAAACCACAGCTCTCTAGCTGCTCGGCACTTCTGGTTCTTCCCGCTTTCTGTCGACAAAATTACTGCCAAGGGCTAAAGAAAAATCAGTTTTTGAGGGATGTTGTTTATCAAGTGTTGGCGTTGTTTGAGTGGCAGCTGTCCTTTTGCCTCGCAGATTACTGTCTCTTGTTTCTCTCTCTCCCTCTCCTCCTCTCTCCACCTAAGTTAACACTAGGTTTGGGTTGATACGATTTAAGAAACTGCTTTTTACTGAAGAGGGCTGTTCAGTGGAGTCTGGAGGGATGCCCGAAACGCTCAGTTTTCTTGAATGGAACTCTGTTGGTTTCTACCTCCCGGAAAACTCTTCATTGAATCTTGTTTTTTTGTAGCGCGAACCCCCGTGTGGGATGGGAGTTTGTTTATATTTGGGAACTTGCACGTGAACTGCAGGAACATCGAGTTGTGTTGCCGGTGAAACTGGCCCGGGGCTGCTGCAAGCGGATTATCAGGGAGAGTAAGGGGAGTGCATTTGATAAACGTGCAAGTGGACAGTTTCTGGGAAGTGGTTGTTGCTGCGAAATCTCGCATCTACTGCTGTTGTGGCTGAAATTCATAGATAGGAAATGAAATTTTCTAACTTTGTTTTGACATGTGTTCCATAACGTACTTCTTGTGACTGACTGTGAAACAGGTCTGAGGAAATATGAGGTGAATTTGAAAGAGAGGAGTAGTTTTTTTGAGCACTTCTTTCCCTGCATTTGCACAATACAGCTGTAATTTTTTTTTTGCATAAAAGGTTAAAATACTTTATGTATGCTGTAATAGGCTTCAGAAATAACTTATTTAATGTGTTTCAAATTATCTAATGCATACTATGAATGAAACACTAAAATATTGTACTAGTAGTTAAGATATGTAGGGAATATTGTATAATAATTTAGTTTCTCCTTTCTTTTCTGGGTAGTAAATGCCTCCTTTTTCTGTCATGTTTGTCTGCAGTACAAAAAACTCAGAAAATGTGATGACATCTTTCAGTAGCCTTTCTAGATGATAGAAGATATTTGTTCTTATGCAAGTTACAAAATGCTTCCTTTGATATTCAGCTCACTTCCTAAAAGCATGCGCATATTTCAAGTTAAGGCATTTATTATTCTTTAAGTAACATCATAAATGTCAACCATAACTAAATACGTAGAATTTATTGGCATTACTTAAATCATACGTGTTCATAATAAAATTCAACTGTTTGGTAGACTTCCAGAATTTGATAACTTTGTTATCACTAGAAGTGAACAGAAACAACAGAGAGATCTGAAGTTCTTTATTTTCTTAATAGACTATTATGCTTTCAAACAAATATTTGTGCTTTATTAAACACAGCTTAAATGGGATTCATAGACATATATTTTATGCAGTATATTATATGTGATTTTCTAAGGATAACACATGTCAAATCCTCTGATCTCCTGTCTGACTTGGGGGGAGATCAGACATTGCAGAACTGATAAAACATGAATTCTTTGGGTGGGAAAAGTAAGTTTATAATGTGTGACTTTATTCGAATAAACACTACAAGGTTTTTATATTGCTTCCTTGAAACCGAAGGAATGTATGCACTTAATGCTTTTCAGAGGCCATTTATTATATGAATTTTCTTTAAGGACTGATTGCATGTTTTGCAGTTCTTTATTAAATATTACAAGGATTGCTTTGCAATATTAGTATTTTAAGATAGTGAGTTTAATGAATGTTGTTAGGAAGATCAGTGGGGTACAAGGAATGTGCTGCAGGTCTACCATGACAGGAATACTTAGATGAATAACAGCTAAGTTGTTGTTGTGATCCTATCAGATGCATTTTGTACGATTGTCACGAACCTCTCGTATGTAGAAGTTCATAAGAACAAAAAAAGGCAGATGTAGGTTTTAGTTCCTTTTCGAGGAAGATACTAGGGAATGCTAGTATTGACCTTAAGTTTGCAGCTTCTTGTTGATTTGAAATAATGCTCGACTGGTTAATTAAATACATGAGAAAATATTTATATTGAGTTGACTGCTTTTTCACTAATAAGCTCAAACCAACAATTCTAAGGGGTCTGTATGCATGGAGATTGGGGAGGAGGGGGAGGGAACAGATATGTGCAACCAGTAGCATGTGCATGCTATAGTCAGATGGAGCTATTATTGTTTTCTGGCCTACAAGTGGAAAGAAGCCCTGTGAGCATGATCCTGTAAATGCTTTCTAATTTGAACGTTCTTTATGACAAATATTTAGATTAGTGCTTTCTTTACTTGAACACGTATGACAACTATAATGCTGGAAGGTTTATCTTCATTGTATCTTCATTGACTGTCGCATACTTAGAATTTAATTTGTTTTTTCCCACTCCTCCCTCCCCCAAGAAAGCCAAATGAGAATTGGGAAGCTAAAAGGCGTGTTTGTTGATATTACAGATCTTGTGTCCTGAAAAATACTGTAGTAAAACATATTTTTTCTTTAACATGATGGCAAACATGTATATGAGAGCAAATAACTGTGTAGGAACTTCTCATAATCCAGAAAGAATATGTGATAGATATACAGGGTATGTGCCTGCAGAGCTGATACTTTTCCTAGCGACCTGATTAGGTTCAAGCATGAAGGAAGGCTGCGATATTTCATGGATAAAGACTGCTTTTGTTTTGCACTGTGTTAATTACATGAGGAATTGTCTTGTGGCTAGGTTGTTGGATTGACCACCATGTCTCCCCAGTCTTTCTTCCAAGCTATCTCGTACCTTTGATGTATCTTAGGAAAATCAGAACTCAATTTCAAGAGTTTCAAGTATTTACATAACTTGAAATTAATGTAATTCTTTATTTGCTTAGACAGTTTGTGTCTGTTACCTATTTGTCCTTAAGTACTAAGGGTATAAACTTTCTAGTACAGAAGCTGTCAGTTAATATGTATTTTACAGTGTCTCAAGATTGTTACATTCTTATAGTTTGCAGATTAGAAAGGTGAGCCTTTACCTGCTGATTGCAGCCAGTGATATAAAAGGTAACTCTTCTTGCTAGGCAACTAACTCTTTGAAATTTGAATTTTTCTCCTAATGGTTACAATGACTGTTAACACAAGAGTTCCTGGATGTCAAGGTTTGTTTCTGTTCTTAACAGAATCTTTGTATCTCTTGGCTTTTTATTGCTTGTATTACCAGGAAAATCAAGGTAGAAATGTGGGAGTGTTGAACTGTGAATGTAATCAATTTCAATGGGATGCAACTGAGTGTGGGGATTATACAAAGAGAAGGATTACGGATTACATGGTGGAAGTAACGGTCTTGGAAAACTGGTTTTGCAACCGTATTTCAGATGAGTAGGATTATATTGTTTCTGTTTAGTTCTCTCCAGCCTTGGCAAAATATTTTGGACTAGATGAAATGTGAAATGACAAAATGACAAGATTTTTTTGTTTGTTTGTTTTTTGTTCTGTTCCCATCCTTAAGTTATATTCTTAAAGTATCAAGAAAGAATGATTAGAGCTTGGTCTGCCCCTGGAGACCTGTAGAGAGGTCAGCATTTAAGTTGGCATTCTCTGGCAAGGTGACCGCAAGGACCATACAGTGGTTCACAGAGAATGACAAAGAATGCAATTAGGGAGACTGAGCGCAGTTAGGAACTTTGTTAGCTGAGTTTATTTTGAGCTGTTTTTCAGATGTCCAAGACTTGGTGACAGTTCATGTCCTGGACAGAGAAAGTAAGATAAAAGCAGGGAAACATATCTGTGAGTTGTCAGTGTAGCAAAGGGGGTTTGTCTGTTTCTGCAGGTGTAGTGTCTCAGAAAGAAAACATAAAATAAGGAAAGAAGGAGGTCAATGACAACTGCTGTAGAAATGCTGGAGAAATACGGAGGAAGGTGAGGATGGCTTGTTACAGAAGTGACCAGAGAACCAGCAGGAAAGACATGGAGGAAGCTGGGAGAGGAGGTTACAAGAGCTGCATGATTGACTGTGTCAAAGAAACTAACAGGATAAGTTGGATAAAGTACTAATTTGCACCTTTGACTAGGAAGACATTTTACACTCATTAAAGAAAATTGTAGAGATGAGGAAAAAAGAATTCCCAGGAGGGCCTGTAGAAAGGCAAAGAGGACAGCCTCCCCACTGCAGTTCATTAACATATTCTGTGAGGCTAAACATGAAAGGGAAGAGGATAACAGGCAGGCAGGTATATTTTCCTCAGGAAAAGATTCACCTTTTGACACAATGTGTATGTGTGCATGTTTATGCCTGACAGTACCATCCTAATAGTTGAACTTGACCAAGTGAACTGATTGAATACTATGGCCTTAGAAGTTTCAAAGATATCAAATTCCAGCAAGTTTTATGTAAAAAGATGAGTGGGAAGTGAAAAGAATCTATGGAATATTCCTCAACACAGGGCAGGTCTGCATTGTGAGATGAACTCTAAGAATCCACATGAAAGTGTCTGTCATGTCATGTGTGAATACCAGAACTGGGTGGGGGCAATTCTGCTAAAGCCTGGGCTTTATTTGACATTTGATAGCAAAGTCATATTTTATAAAGCAGTCTTCTCCCTCCCTCCCCCCCCATTTTGGTTTGCTGATATCTAAAAATGAAAACTTCATGCAGCCCTCCCATTATTTAAATGAGTCACTGAACAAAGCCAACTGTGTAGGTATCAGGTCTAGTATTCAGAAACTAATGGCAGAAGATGGAAAAGAGTAAATTTTGTACTTTTGTGTGAAGATAAAGATTACAGGCAGGGAAACTGGGAGTTGTAGTCTGTTCTATCATTGATGCAAAAACTTGAGGAGGAAAACAGGTAAGAAACTTCTGCCTGCCAAACGAGAAGGGAGGGCAGACCACAGGAGGCTACAGTCATAGTATTTCTTGTTTGAATCTCACCCATTTTTCCAAAATTAAACTACATGGAGAGAGGGCTGAAAGAGCAGTTTGAGATGAGAGTAAAGGGGAGTGAGAAGAAATGTTGATTTGCGACATGACTTTTTCCATGGATGAAAAAAAAATGCTTAGCAAGAAGGAACAACATAGCAGAATAAATTTTCATGTAAAAAAAAAAAAAAAAGGGACTTCTCTGCAACTCAATAGCAGGAATGAAAATTTAAGGTAAAAATGACGGCTTGGATTGGTCAGGGCAGATTGTGTAATATATGAATGAATGTTAGTGAGGCATAAAAAGGATCAATAACTTTAAGGATCCAGTGGAAATAAGACAGTATTAGACAAACAGACAGGAATGCTAATAGTTGCTAATAGAATTTTCAGCTTAATTAGTAAGCTGACAGATGATGATGGTATTTGGGAAGGGGAGGTGTAACAGAAACACATTGGAGCCATCTGTGCTTAAGGAAGACCAGTTAAGTGAATGGCCTTATTAGTGAATGTGGCAAAATGAAGAGATCTAGGAAACAGAGAATCATGGAAATGTTTAGAGTTGGAAGGAACACCTCCCACTAGACCAGGTTGCTCAAAGCCCCATCCAGCCTGACCTTGGATACTCCCAAGGATGGGGTTCCCACAGCTTCTTTGGGCAATCTGTTCCAGTGTCGCACCACCCTCACACTTACAAATTTGTTTCTAGTATCTAATCTAAATCTCTCCTCTTTCAATTTAAAACACCTGGTCCCATTACTACACTCCCTGACAGAGTGTCCCTCTCCAGCATTTCTGAAGGCTCCCTTCAGATACTGGAAGGCTACTCTAAGGTCTTCCCAGAGCCTTCTCTTCTCCAGGCTGAACAAGCTCAACTCTCTCAGCCTGTCTTCATAGGAGAGATGCTCCATCCCTCTGATCATCTTTGTGGCTCTCCGCTGGACCGGTTCCAACAGGTCCATGATGACATAGTCACTGCTGAATGACTGCTGTGTTAAAATTATTGTTTCTGGAGCACATTCATATTTGAAAATGGATCAGTTAGTTTTGAGAAAGGATACAATTCATTTAAGTACAGGCAGCTGATGATCATGAGTAAGTTTTGCTGTGTTGGGCTGCTCCTACTTCTTCATATGTTTTATATGTAGCATGTTCCTTTGAAAGAAGTGCGAATTTACTGCGAAAGGGATAGAATAAGGCAAGGATATCCAATTAATTTTTTTATATCCCTGTATTTGTTTGATAGTTCAAGATTTATGAAAAACAGTGCTACGATGCAGAACATTCATGACTATCAGTGGTAACTTCACTTTATGCAGGAGGTGCAGAAAAAGCTATCTTATTGCTAACTAAATGGCTGCCTGACTGGTAATCGTGACAAGTTTTGTTATCCAGTATTGAGTTACTCGCTATAAAGTTACTTTATGCAAACCCAAATACCTTCACTAAGTTAAAAGCCTATTTTCAGCAAATGCTCCATTTGTTGCCCATTTGATAAATAAAAGGTTTTTTTTTATGGAATGTTAAAATTATCTTTTTCCTATATAACTTACTATTTTTAAGCTATTCAAGATACCACAGAAAATTTAACACATGAAGCTGTATTTGGGTGCTCTGGATTTGGTTTTGAGAGGTCACTCTTTTATGCAGAACATTCCAGGCTTTTTGGTATAAATTAGCAATATTGGTACATTGATTTAGCTATATCCATACTGGTAATAGTAATTGAGGAATATACATGCAGTTCAATTTGGGTTGAGTACTTTCAGTATGCTCATAATAGTCAGTGCTACTCCTCCACCCAAGAGGAACTGTACCGTGGCTAGCTAGTGATACAGCAAGCCTATGTCATACCTGCCTATTCATTGTCAGAACAGTTTTATCAGCAAATTTCATAGTAGAGAATAAACTGTTCTGAAACTCTGTGAAACCTAAGGTTTGCAGAGGGAAGTTTTAGCAGTTTTATTGAAATAACAGCTTAACTATGACTCCCAGTAAAGGCACTATGGTATTGAGTGTCCCTCTTAACCTTCATTATTGGTCATGTTACATTTTCTTTTTTATTAGATTAAACCCTTCAGACAGGACAGGAGCTAAACTAAAGACTAAAAAAGGCATTTTTGTATAGACTTACTATCCTCATCTTTAGTGTGATTTTTATTCCAATTTGACCAAAAATTAAAGGCCTGCATTTACATTTAGGATATTTTTATTTTTTGTAGAGTCAGTTTAATATTACATATTCAATCATAACTTATTTTCCAGGGTTTTTTAATTTTTTTTTCCTCCTAAGCACTGTTGTGTGATACCTGTTTACCACTTCAGGAGTATAGTTTTGTTCCTTCTATTTAGTAAATAAACGACTTCTAAAATTCTGGGTACTCTGATTAGGAGAAATAGTACAGTTATTTTTAAGAACAGGTATCTATGAGTTTTTACAGTACTTTTAGCTCTCCAGGACAGTTTCTATCCTTTCACACAAATTGCCATTATACCTACTGTTTTTCAACGTTTGATGATCAATAAACACTAACCCGTAGATATTTCTTTATCTTTTGTGTGAGATATGTATGGTGGCCAAGGAACCTTATAGTGTGTATGCTCTACAGAAGTGGATGGCCTCTTAGCTGGGCTTGTAACTTTGGAAGGGACAGATATGAACAGACTTTTTGTGAGTTTTTCCTGAGGAAGGGATTAATCTCTGTATTTATAGGACATCATTAGGAATTAATAAAATTCAATGTCATGCGTGTAGTTTAAAAATGCTAACTTTAAAAAGAAAGGAAGGTATTTGAGAGACGTCTGAAGTGATTGTTTTCTTGAATAATATTCACACTAGCCTTCATTTCATTTGCCATCTAGACAGTATAATGTGTAAATGTAATCACAGGCTCTTTGATACCCATTCCTGCAATTCCACAGTGTTGTACACATTCTCAGTCCTTTAGAATTATCCTCATAACATAGTATGAAGTTGTATTTCTGTTAAGTTAAACTGCGTTTTTGTAGGTACAAGCAGTTATGATCTTATATGTGGGTAGTAGGAGAGGGAAATTTGTGTTGAAATTTGAAGTTGTGATTAACAGACTGAAAAAGTTTAGATCCTGCTGTGCTTGTGAAATGCCATCTGCTATTGTACTGCCCTGCAGGAATTGGCTCAGACTGGACAAAGTAAAAGCCTGCTAGCACAGTTTTCCTCTTGATGAGCTGAATCTGTGAGAAGCAGGCATTATTTTATTCAATGAAAGATGAGTGTTGATCTAGGTTATATTGTTTCTGTTGAGATTGTCTGTACTAATGTGCACTGAAACACGGATATATCTACTGTATATTGCTGCTTATAGACTGGGGTAAATATATTTTATATATAAAGGATAACAGGGGATTAGTTCTTCCTAACATGTTAGTATAGGACAGAGCAGTATATTTCATATTTTAATTAAAAAGTATAAACAAGCTCATGTTGTCCACCCTAGAAGTACCTGCTTTCTGACCATGTTTCAACTAACTGCATTTTTGGGCCAATAAAATATCCATTTGGGGATCACTGAGGCATGCTTACAAACCAGTTTTCAAATGGAACTTGCAATGAGAGAATTTCAATTGATTATGCACAGATGTACATAATCTAGGCAACTTCTAGGTTGTTTGGTTTGGGGTTTTTGAGATTTTTTTAAATAGTAAAATGCTGAGGAACATTACATAGGATCTTTCCAACAATTAAAGAAATGTACTATGTCTGTCTGAAGTTAAAGTGAGCAATTACTATGATGTAAATAACAGCTTTGTGCTGTTATGGCAAAGCACAGTTGAAAGTATTTTGATTATGAGTATCTGTTAACTTATTTTTATGTAGTTACAGAAAAACATTAATTAGAATGTGTATTAGAGTTTCTTGCTACTTTTTATTCACCATAGTAGGATTTTTCCATGCCATGGTAATATTCAAAATCTAATTTTCTTTCTATTTGGGATTTCTGGTTGAACAAGTTTGATTAAGAAAGAAGAGTTTGAAAGGGCTTTTGTGTTAATGATGATATTTTTTTTATCATTGTTTTTAATTAATTATTTTTTCATAACTGGAAGCCTGTTTGTTAGATGCCAAAGAATTTTTAAAGAAGGTTGAAAATAATAGGTTTGCAAGTGATTTTCTATGATGTCAAGATTAAAATAAGAAAATGGGAATAGATGAGCAGAGGCAGATGCTGTCTACAGTTTTTAAGGGTGGTTTTCAAACTATCTGAGACAATGACTGTCATACCGCAAACATCTGTAAAATATTCTGAAGAAGAAAATAGTACTTCAGTCTATGTGTGAAGGATAACAATTTTTTATGAAGAGTAAAAATCAAAACTAGCTAAAAAACTTTAAGTTTCAAATAGTCTCATTAAAACTGGGTAAAATTCTGTGCTTATATATGAGATTTGCATAAACAGTTATTGAGCTCATTAGAGATAAAATTTCAGCATGAGTTCATTTTGAAACTGATGTTGTATCCATAAATAGGAAATTGATCTTAAGACTTCAGAAAAGATTCAAACTGTGTTTCACATAGTAGAGATGCCATTTTAGGATTAACTGCAAAAGTCAATATATCTTTAATGATGAATCTGTAAAGGTATACAGTTAATCTTATGTAATTTTTCTTCTATGAGACTAGTTGTTAAAATCTTACTGCTAAAGATTTGTGAGTATTCTATACTTCCCTTAACATATATTCTAGTAGGAAGCTCCCTAGAGTCAGCAGAGCACTTAAGCTTTGAAGTGGAAAAGAACATATGTTTTACAGTGTTTATGGACTGAGATTATAGTCCTTATTAGTTTAAAAATTCACAGGGTTTAATATAATTTATAAATTTATCTCTCTAGTAGCAAGTGTGAACAATCTCAAATGAATATGTTCTTAAAGCTATGTTCCTTTCACCTGTTGGGTGATGGGCAGGATTCATAGAATCATAGAATGGTTTGGGTTGGAAGGTGCCTTAAAGAAGGAACATTGAAATTCTCAACCTCACTGACATGGGCAGGGACACCCTCCACTAGATCAGGTGGCTCAAAGTCCCATCCAGCCTGGCCTTGAATACTTGCTTGGACTTCTCTGGACAACCTGTTCCAGTGCCTCACTACCCTCACAGGAAAGAATTTCTTCCTAATTAATACCTAATCTAATCTACCCTCTTTCAGTTTAAAACCATTACCCCTTGTCCTGTCACTACATGACCTTGTAAAATGTCTCTCCCCAGCTTTCTTGTAGGCCCCCTCTAGGTGCTGGAAGCCTTTTATAACATCTCCCCAGAGCCTTCTCTTCTCCAGTTTGAACAACCCCAATTCTTTTAGCCTGTCTTCATAGGAAGGGTGCTTCATCCCTGTGACCATCTTCGTGGCCCTCCTCTGGACTTGATCTAACAGTTACATGTCCTTCTTGTCCTGAGAACTCCAAGGCTGGACACAGCACTTTAGGTAGGATCTCACCAGAGTGGAGTAGAAGGGCAGGATCACCTCCCTGAGCCTGCTGGCCATGCTTTTTTTGACGCAGCCCAGCATATGGTTGACTTTCCAGGCTGCAAGTGCATGTTGCCGCATCATGTTGAGCTTCTCATCAACCAACACCCTCAAGTACTTCTCCTCAGGATTGCTCTCAATCCATTCTCTGCCCAGCCTGTATATATGCTTGAAATTGCCCCAGCCCACATGCAGGACCTTGCCCTTGTCATCGTTGAACTTCGTGAGGTTTGCACAGGCCCATCTCTCAAACCTGTACAGGTTCCTCTGGATGGCATCCTTTCCCTCCAAGTGTGTTGACTACCTAGCATGGCTTGGGGTTGTTGGCAAACTTGCTGAGGGTGGCACATTTTTATTTTTTATTATTTTGGGCCTTGAAAGTACAAGAAAAATAATTTCCCAGGAGATTAATGTTCAATAGTAAATTGATTACCTGCTTGTCTTGATCAGTAATGTAATTTGGTCCAAAATTACAAGTATCTTCCAGCAAAGACACTAAAACCTTCTGAATGGAAACACCTCTTTTTTAGAAATCTAGCAATCAAATTGTTGTTTAAAAAATTATAGAACATTTGGTAATATAAAATTTATAAAATTAAACAATTAAATATTTCTTTGAGTTTACAGCACAAAAATGTTTCTAGAATCCCTTACTCCAGTACCATGTGAATGTCCATTATTGGAAAATGATACATAAGCTGACTGCATTTGAAAAGACATGTACATTTTTTTTGACATACTCATAAATACCTTGTCCTTTACTCTGATACTTCACAATATTGTAAAGTTCTTTGTTTTTTCATTTTGGTCCTTTTAGTTCTGCAAGTTAGATGCAAGGTGCTTACTCTCCTGCTTCATTCTCTCTAAGTGTAACTGCAAATGCATTTGTAAGATCCGAGCTCTTTATGTGTAGGCTTTTATAGTTGGGAACTTATTCTTTGCTGTCCAAAGAGAATCTGTATATCTTTTGTAGTTTCAAAGTTGAAAACCTTCTTCTGTTTGTTTCCTGGAGAGAGGAGACAAAAGTTTTCTAGGTTGTTTATTTTTGGTTTGCTGTTTTTTCTTTTTTTTTTTTTTTCTTTTTGAGAAGATTAAACCTTTAGCCATCTTGTTTATGTTTTACCTAACTCTCCTATTGTAAGCCAGTGAGGAGAGATAAATAGGAGTAGCATTGGCTCAAGTGCTGGCTGTAGTTGTAGCAAGAGCTGCTGGCTGACTAATCATAATACGGAATGAACGCTACCTCAAAAAGTAAATACTGAATATCTTGCTCCCTTCACGTCTTCTCCATTCAAAATGGAAGGAAAGAATTGGAGGATTTGTATTTGTCAGTGTACCTTCCTGCAATTTTTGAGAGCCGTAAGTAAGCTTTGTCTGATCTTTATAACACTGATGTTAATATACACATTTAATTGAGGTATTTTATTGATTACAGCTTCAGTTGTAACAGGGTCAGTAGGAGCGGAGGAATATTTTCTGTCCTGGTGTCTTGAGCTCTATTTGCCGCCATAGGACAAGCAAATTTAGCCAGACTTTTGCAGAACTTTTTTTTTTTAAGGACATTTTAAACTTTTATTTCCAATTTCTGAGTAATACCTTGGCTCAGTATGTCTGTTAGATTTCCAGCTGTGGCCCAGGTCTGTCTTTTTCTTCCCGTCAGCTCTGCTTCACTTTTTGAGATATTCTGTGGTACCCCTGCAAATTTCAGGAAAAAGGATAAACCAAGAAAAGCCAGAATCAAAAAGAGCAGTGAGCTCCCTGCATCTGTCTCATCATGAGCGCCATTTGGGAGGTTATTTAGCCTGGTGGACAAGGCTGTATTTTTCTTTTCATGTCCCAGTCAGAGTATAGCAGGACACAGAGTTGGAGAAAAATTGTGTATGATGATGATGGATTCGATAGTTGGTGGATTGTTATAAGGCAGCTAACAATTGTGAGTATTGCAAAACTACTAAATTGTATTTGGATAGACTTCCAAGCATTAGAGAGGCTAACCTTCTAGGGAGAATGCAGTTGTTATATATGAATTACATAACCAAAATGTTTAAATAATTTGGTGCCTGTGTTCATGTTTAGATATGATCATTTTTTTAGTGCTGACTGTGCTTGTATGTGTATGTGTATTAATCCAGCCATCTTAAAAACTCGTTTTATCAAAGATGTCCTCAGCAACTATTGTATGTTTTAATTTTGGAGAAGCTGTCTGAACCTTGAATCCCATAACCTAAAGCTGTCATGTGGCTTATGATTTTTCTCAAGGCTCCCTGGTTCCATTGCTGAATAGGATTGGGGTGGGAATCTTTTGTATAACCTTGCAACAATAGTCTCACTATTTGGTGCTGATTTGCTTCCCTTCCCTACAGAGATATTTATGTTTCTCAACACACTTTGTGCTATCACAGGTTTTCTGCCTATCATTGCCTCTTCATCCCCAAAACATCTTGATCTCTTTCTGGAATTTCCATAATCACATACCAGACTACTTTGTTTATTTTTTTTCTGAGCTGGCTTTCTGTTCAATTGCAGAAAATTGTCTATTGGTGAAGAAAGCATTTATTTTTCTTTTCTTTTTTTTTTCTTCTTTCCCCCCCCTGCCTTTCTGCCTACTGTGTGGGTACTGCAATATCAAAACAGAGAGCAGTGCAGGTGTACGGGAAGGAGCTAAGAAGTGATGCAGAGGAAAACCCTATGAATAGAGTAGGAAAGCCTGCTGATGGAAACATCTGCATTTAGAGAAAAACATGATTGAGATGCTAACAAGTAGTTAACTGCTGACTAAGCCAGAGCATTGATCAATTCATGTAAATGTGGCAACCCTTTTTTTTTTTTTTTCCTTATTTTCTAGATAAGTACCGTTGCCAGTGCATACATGTTTACTGTTTTCTTCAGAGCTTTATTGCAGGCCACTTGCATGTCTGTATCCACGGGCTTTTTGGCTTGATGCATCACATTTTGTGTTTTGGGATATGGTTAAGTTATGACGCTAGATTTGAGCAAGAAGGCCTCCCAAGAAACTGGAGAAGCTGTGATGTGTTTGAAGAAATGAGACTTCCAGTTGCTGGAAAATCAGGATTGTTTTAGATTTCCTTTTAGAGAAGTTCTAACTCGATATGAACCTGGCCTCCTGTGTGAGGAGGCCTTTGTGAAGGAAATAGTGAAAAGTCCCTAAAGTTGCCTCCTCCCTGCACCGTCATGTTTTTGATACCTGGTTCTCTTTAGTGGTCAGGAAGCTGCTGTGGCAGGTTGTTGTGGTTGGCTGTTGTCTGGCTATTTCAGAATGCTTTAGGGGATTTCCCACTTAAAATTGCACTGGGTAGATAAGTTAGTGAAGGTGGGACACTTTTCTTTTTAGCCCTGTATTTTTAATAAAAAAATACTACTTTTATCTTGCCTTTTTGCTTTCTTTGGTGCCCCATAACTATTCCATAATACAGCAAAAGAGTTCTGGTTTACACCACATAAGCACTGATACGAGCACATTAAAAGCCCTGTGCTGGAGATAGTTTGTTTTGTGTTTATTCATGTCCTGAAATGACCAGATTAAAAATTTAAAACAAACCTTAAAATTACCCATTTTTTTGGCTACAAAATATCGTCAGAAAGGCCAAAATTTGCCTTTATATATGTGTGTGTGTGTTTGTTTTTTTTATTTGCTCTAAAATCTGCAGTTCCCCTGAAAGGTAGCTCACTGATGAGATCTGTGCTCTCCGTTTTTTTTAGATCAAAATGTGATTTTTGTTTTCCTTGGTGTGTACAGTAACTGTTTTGTGATGCATTTTAAAAACATGCTTCCTACTTATGTGTGAATACACATCTATTTGAAGTGAATGAGTAGTTTGATAGATCCTCTTGTTGTTTATAACCAAAGTAAGTTAGATACAGTATAAAATCAGGAAAATTTCTAGTTAAAATCAGAGATACAGATAATTCAGTATTTCATTTAAAAACTGCAGATGTCTAACTTTTTAAAACCTAATTTGTGGCAGAAACTTTCAATAATGCAAATGCAAATTAAAATAGATCTCAATTTTTTTTATTTTAGGTGAAGTTTTATTTCTCATGTTTTCCTTTTCAATTAAAAAAATACAGCGTAGACAGCTGCTGCAAAGGTGGAAGAAAATTAAAAGTGCATGCACAAAACATCGCTGTAAAAGTGAATTTCTAGGTAGGATAGGTTAACTAACTGCTAACTGTTAGTCAAGGGTTAAGCTCAGCTCAGTGTGTTTCGCTGGCTGCTGAGTGAAACAGGATGCAGTGACTACATTGTCAGACTGCTGGTGTGAGTGCAAACAGATGAGGAAATGCTGGATCAGGCACTTGAGCAACTTGGGCTGTTACCTAGGAAACTGCTTGCGTCATGCTTGCCAGCAATTAGCTTACAGTTCTTTTATTTTTGATAGTGTTGCAAGCTGAACTCGAGGGTTACAAAGGAAAAGACTGGCTTCCTATCAAACTGTTCAGTTGTGACTGTGGCTATGGTGCTCATGACAATTTGCAAAGTGCTACTCTGGATAAATTAAAACATTATTTAAACTCTCCAGCCTACTTCTCCAAAGAACATTGTTGTTCTATTTGATTCTGAAAGATGAATGGTCAAATTTTTGTGATTTGTATGAAAATGATCTTCCCTAGTGACCAGAATTAAGTATGATGCAAGTTTCACCACTGTTTCGTCTATCACCACCTTTTCTAGCAATTACACTGAAGTGTTCTTGTGTGTCACATACTAAAACGTAGTTTTCAAAATTAGTGTTACCTGAGGTTTAACCTCTAAAGCAAGGGGTTCTTTTTCTAAATACTTTTTTCCTGTGTTGATTAAAATTCAGTAACTTCCAGTGGTGACCTCGCCGCTAAAGTAAACTAGTTAGTGTTGAAAATAGTGTGTGTTTTATCTCAGAAAATCATCATGTCTTTTGCATTTCACTTAAAAACTGTAAACAAATTCACAGTAATTGATTTAATATTGATAGATGTTGTTAGTATGGGTATTACCTTATGGCTAGCTATGACTAGTTATTTTGTTTAGGGAAAAATCATGTTAGTGGCTATCAGGTTAAACTAAGAGCAGTTGTCACTGTATTTTTACTTTATTTTCTCTCTCTCTCTCTCTTTTTTTTGTTTTTGTTTTTTGTTTTTGTTTCATAGGCAAACACACAAATTAACTTAGATTTTAACAAACTAGTATTGTAGTATCTAGTTAAAGGCTAAACTTGTTAAAGTGTCTGTACTAATGCAAAATACGCTTTTGTTTCTGTGTTTGTGTAAAACTTCATATAGTTTAAGTGTTTGAATTCTAGGATTTTCAAATTATTTTGGAAGAACTCTCTCCCCCACCTTTTCTTGCTTGTTGAAAGAAAGACTTTAACAGATCATGTTAGAGCTGTGTTAGTATATGAAGTCTATATGCAAAGCTCTTGGGGGGAGGAGGGGGAGGGGAACCCAATCAAGCAAACCTCCTAACTCCATAAAAAAACACCTCAAACAAAAACCCCACCCAATCATAAAAAACCCCAACAAACTCCAAACCCAGCTCTTCCACCCCGCCCCTGAACCCTTGAATATCTTAGATTGAGTATCTGTGTTTCTGCTCACTTATGATAGAAAAACTTGGCTTTAAGAGTCTAGCAGCCCATGTTTTTAGGGCATTTTTTACACTGTAGGCCGGTGTAATCTATTGTTGGATGATCACTGGCCTTGCATTCCAAACAGTGATCACTGTCTACCTGGCCTGGAATCTTTGTATGTGTTTCGCTTCAGTTTTATTTTATTATCAAATAACCCTTTTAAAAAATGGTGGGTGGGTGGCAGTGGCTAAAGCACTTGGATGCTATTCTGAAGGAAGAGCCACTGCTTTTACTGCTAGGGCAGAATTGTTTGACTGACTTGTCCAACCTCACTAACGTGTTACTTCATGTGGCCACTGCTTGGTATGTGCTGTATTTGGTATGTATTCATATTAGCTCAATTGCAAGTTATGAAGTTTTACCACTGAATTCAATGAGTTTTGGGATTCAAGTCTCTATGATTAGTAAGCAGCTAATATAGATGTTGACAAAGTAAGATCTGGATATCTCAAATTTGAATTGTGAATTTTGTCCTTCTTCATTTCTTCAATTCTGGACAGTAAAATGGAGGTTATGGTGTCATCAGATCATCATTGGGTTCCATGACTGTAACTTTGCTGTTTATTTAGGGCCATGCCTGCAAGTTATGCAATACATCAAACATATTGAATATTTTGTTTTATCCTCCTTTAGTATGCTAGCCCTGTAAGCCCTGTCATTCTCCCTTCCAGGAAGGAGATATGAGTTACGTGATCACATACTTATTTTTCTGCCTTTTAATAATGTTTAATTACCTGAATTTAATTTTCTTTCTGGCACTTGTTGACTATTTTGAAGTGTTGTTATGAGCTGTCAACATTCAGTTGTTGTTTCCTAGGTGTCATATTCTCAGCCAGACTGTTTGGTATACACGCGTGTTTCAAAAGATAAGTCTAATAACAGATGGAACTGCAGCTTAGTAGGACATCTACTTGTCTGTTTAATCTTTCAGGCACTACAGTAAAGGACTGCAATTTTTTTTCAGCAAAGTCTCTGAAGTTTTGTACAATTTCTGGGGAAACATTTGGTTTATATCTGTCATAGTCATCTGACTTTGTAAGTCAAATTGTCTAATATTGGATATTCTGTAACTTACAGAACCAGTCTAATAGGTGGGTGCTATGAAAGAGAAAAGGGATTTAAGTCTCCCATCTCCTGACTGTTATTTTTACTGAGGAAAATAAATCAAAAAAATGTTCTTTGCAGTTCTTATGCTGTGAAGTATTTTGTAGAAAATTCCACTGAAAATATCAAGAAAGTGACTGAAAGTTCATTGTTTCTTTTAACTATGCAGCTAAGATGTCCAGCAGTCGAATCACCTTGCATGGATAGTTTTGTGTATCAGGAATATTGTTATGCATTTCTGAGCAACATAAAGGGTTTTTTCTTTTGTTTTCTCATCATATGTTTATATTTCTAAATGATCATTAGAAGTGGGTAAGATGGGCAGACTTATTTTTTTAAATTTTGTTATTATTCTCATTGGCTAATTTGAGTAACTTTCTTCCAGGTCTTCTTGTTTTCTATGCCAGTAATATTTTTCAGTTTCCATTTAATAATTAAGATCAATAGAGGAAATTATTTGGGCTTCTGTTCACTAGCCCCTTTCTCCTGATGTTAAAATCTTCGTCTTTCCTCTAAATAGGAAGTTTCTCAACAGCTCCACCCTAGGACATCACAACTGCAGCCTGCAGTAAAGCTGTCATTGGGCTGCTTTGTTTGTTTTGGATTTTCAGAGGATAAAAGCTAGGGGGAATTACAGAGAGGCATGCCTTGGCCATCTCTAAATGTTCCTGGCATGTCACAAGTTTTCCTTTAGTATTTTGTGATTTTTCACCATTTATTTATTGTCTGTGTCAGAGTCAGTAACTTGTTTCCAGTTTCTCCAGTGTCAGGCTTTCTCTTGATGTGTTTGGAATCCAAACAGAATTTAGGTCCTTCAGTTGATAAATAGAATGTAAAAGTTCTCGGATATCTTCCATGATTTTTTTTTTTTCCTCAGCCTTCCTCATTGTTCATTCACATTTTGATGTTTTTTGCTTTAAGGGTGGGACACCTCTCTTTTTGCCTTTATACCAGCAGCAGAACTTATTTAAATGTGTGGTGCAACATTTTGATGGCTGGGAGGTACAACTGCAGTGCAAGTCTTGGTTAAAATTTTGAGTTCTGGCTTCAGAGCATGATAATTTTCTCACGCTAAAAACTATGTCCAATTTAGATTAATTTGTAGTAGTTGCAAAAAAAAAAATAAAAATATTTATTTATTTACTTATTTATTTTGGACCTGGGGACATATCCGATCTAATTTGAACACCTCTAGTCAAATGTTCCAATTCACCGAATACTTTGTGGCGCTTCCACTGAAAGGAGTAGTCCTTCTCAGCACTGTCTGCTTGTTCTACTTGGGCACCAAGTGCTGACACAAGCATTCATGAGACTGCAGAGTGAACTAAATTGGGGGAACTAATCCATGTTAGAAGTAATCAGTTCTTTTTGTAGTTACTTGCCACATGTCTGCATGAATGCTATCGCTCCTTAAGAGAGGGAGTGACACAGGAATGGGAATGAGCAGCTGAGGGTGGGCCAGACTGCTCCTTTATTGTGGCAGTGCCAAGTTGTGATGAGTTAAGAGAAATAATGGCACTGCAGTGTTAGAATGGATGTTAGAACTTCACAATAAATCGGTCAAAATAGAATCCCCTCACACTCAAAAGCCTCTTTATTTTTTCTAAGTCTTGAGTGAACTGTATATTCCGCATTTGTCTACTTGAAGGAAAAGAAACAGAATGCTTCAACATTGGATAGTTGAAATACAGCAGACAAGTACTTAAACTGTACAATATTAAGCAATTTCAGTCAGGTGCAGTGCAATGCTTACAACATATAACATTATACACTAAGTTTTCACAAAGACCTTGAAAGAGAAAGGTGCAATTTAGAGATTTGTTAGACTTGTTCAGTAAATGGGGTATGAAAAACATTTTAAGGTTCTGTGGTAACAGACAGAATCATACTGTGTTCATATATGAGAACAGAGTGAACTGAGAAAGGACACATGAATCAACTTCTTTCTGATACCTGAGTGTTTGGCACACATTTAAAACAGTACTTTAATACTCTTGTGTTTATGTGAAAATTCTTCATTATTTTCAAGTTGAAATAAAAGGAAAATATTATAAAACTGTAACAGCATTTTTGTGAGTTGCCTTATGGGTCTTTAATCAATCCATCATGCTTCCATCTACAGGACTGAAAATATAATATGGTAGTAGAGAAAAGCGATTATCTTAAAATGTAGAAGTGGAAGCCCTCTCATGCCAAGTCAGGAAGTATGTCTGTCTGTCTTTGATGCTTCTATATATTTTGATGATTTTTATGCCCCCCTTTTGTGGGTACCTGAAGTTTCTGATAAAATAAGATGCTTGAGTAAGGAAGCTTGTATCCAGCTTTTTGCAGTAATTCTCCTTGACACTTAATTTTCGATTGCCAAAAGTTCACATGTGACAGCAAGAAAAAGGAAAATGCGTTCAAAATGACAGTTTCTTGTTAATAGTTCAAACCCAGACTGAACATCAGGGAACAAATAGGTCCAATGACTTTGTTCTTGCCGGCTTCAGAATGCTATAAGGTTTACAGTTTTCTATAACAGGAATTTTGCAATCCAAAGATGTATCACATTCCTTTCATAAAAACTCGTAGTCTGTGGTACATTCATTTTATAGAGGTGTTTCCTTATATGTTCTGCCCATCACCCCTGTAGAGTCATCAGTGTAAAAGGCATTAGCCACAATGATAATTTTTTGCACAAGAGTTTGGGAGTGGAGAAATGGGAACAGGTGCATCACGTGTCTCATTCCAGAGACTGAATAAATTAATCTGTTGAGGACTACACACAAATGACTTCAGGTATCTGTTTTTGTCATGAACTTTTTGAGTTTTCTTCTACTATAGCTGGAGGTTTGTGATCAAAGAGAAAATCCTGTGACAACACCTGTAGTCCTGCTGTTTTGAGTTGTTATCTGTACCCCTTTAGGAAATCTGAAATATTAGATCTTGCACTGTGCAACTAACAGTGCTTTCTTTCCTAACACAAGGACAGTTTCTTATTACCTAATAAATTTTTTTTTTTTTTTTAAATAACATTCAAGAAGATAAAGCAGAAATTTACCCTATTAAATTCACATTTTTAAAACCAAAACATTAACAGAAATGTTGATTACACAGATACTTGACAAAGATAAAACTCAAACCCAGGAAAAGTGACAAAAAAGTAAAAGGAATAATAAACTAAAAACTTTAATCACATAAAGAAGAAACAACACTATAGAAAGTTTTGTAAGTAAAGCTTGATATCACACTGAATTTGCTTGATAATTTTTTGGATCTTCCATACCAATTATTCTTAGCCAGAAGATGGAGTTAGAACACTTTTTCTTACTATGTCAAACTAAGGATTTAGCAATTCTTAGGGCTTTGTCCATTTACAAGTGATTGCACAAGATAATCTGCTCCAGACGATGCTGTGTGAAGCATGAAGGATGTTCAGAGTCCTCTGTCACTGACCCAGAGTACAGATCTTTAGTAATTATGTCTTGTTAGCAGAAATATACTGAAGAGCTAAAATAGCACAAAGCATTTTCAACTGAAAACATTATTAGAAATATATTGTAAGATAAGAAATAGTTATTTATTGACCGACACAGTTTGGCAAGTGCTTTTGAAGAGTGTAAGAGTGGCCCTTAAGAGTCATCCACTCTAATGACTGCAAAAAGGTATAATGGTCCTACAACATCTCAAGCAAAGGGGTTCAGTGACTGCAGTTTGTGATGGCTTTAAAACAACTATTTCTAATGCTGCTAACAGTACAGCTGAGACAGTTTGCAGCATACTGTGAAGCCTGCTCAGGAAGTTGGGTGAACGTGGGTGGATATTTTGTGTTGAATTCCATTATGCCATTGATCTATTTGATTAATTGAACATTTAGAAAAGTAGCCTACAAGGCTTAAATATCTTGCCAAAACTCCTTGTTGTGGCTGATGAACTGTCAAAAGTCGATATTATATGAAATTTGGCCAATATTTCTGTAAACAGTCAATGCTGACAGAGATAAAACCCAAGGCTAGAAAAGGCAATTCTACTCTAGTTTCCCTGTCTTATTTTCTATAGTGCACTATCTGGGGGCCTCCAGTCACAAACTTTTTTGTATGTTAAAGGCTTTGTTCTCGATGCAAATGTACTGTGTGCTGATTTAATTATTTAATTAGCTTGGTTATAGTCATGTATGGCTTGAGAAAAATTAAAGATGACCCTTTTATGTGTGGCTCAGAAACATGCATCAAACAAGTGATTTCAGAATCTCTTAAATGTTTAATTGTATTGCTATTTAGTATAGATTGATCCACAATAAGATTACAGATTTTTTTTTTGTTATGTTAGAATGCTAAAAAAGCTGTAATGCTTTTGTATTTATTACCTTTCATTATATAAAATAGAGTTTCGTTCTCTCTTTTCCTGGAACACTTACAAAGCCATTGCATTTGACTTTTAAAATATGTTGCATGGTATTCTGACTAATTTCATAACCTATATGAACTGTATGGTATGTTTTTGTTTAAGCAGCTATAGTAATTTTTAGTAACCATTTGTACACACTGAAAAACTGCATTTTCTAGTTTGCAGAGTAGTAGCTCATTTTCTGTATCCTGAATCAATTAATTAAAACTGTTTAAGTGTGATAGTGAGAGTTAACATTGTTTAAGCGTAATAGTGTGAGTCAGTCTTATGGTGTTTGTAATAACGAGTTTACACATCACTGCTAAGCACCAATATGAATTTTTTTTCATTGAAGACTAAATCAATTTGACTGTTCTTTTCTTCAAATGAATCACCATTACTGTTATAAATAACTTTTTCTAGTCTTAACCAAATAATTTTTCTGGGCTCCACGTCATTTCCTCCAGACAACCTCTTTTATCATTAAAACCTTAGTTCCAAACTTGCACTACTTCATAGTCCTTACAAGCAGCTAAAGCATCTTTTAGCTCTGTTAATGTATCCTTAAAGTTTACAGTACAACACAAAAAGTATTCAACAAATACTTTCTTATGTCCTGTTTTATCTTTCTGTTAAATCCTAGTAAAAGACACTGTCTAGTGCTGTCAAATGTCTGGACTTGGTGAGGGATTTCTGTTTCCTCACCACAGATGTCAGTTTTCCAGGTCATCTCTAAAGTGTCTATTCTGACCTCCTTTTTGGTGTACTTCTATAGGTCAATGTATTGGTAATATAACCCTGTATTAAATTATGACCTTAATATTTTGTAAATATATACAAATCTATTTATGTGCATGTGTGCACACATCATAGTTTAATTCAGGTAACTTTTCATCATGCTATAATCCATCTGAATTTATTGCCCTATTTCAGTTAAATTTGACAGAGAACAATCATCTTGAACAATAAATTTCTCATAAATTTCATGAAAATCAGTAGCCAGCAAGAGAAGGTAGCCTACTGGGAGCTTCATTGCAGAAAAGAATGAGGAAGCCACAACAACCAGATGGAATGAGTATTCCAAATACAGAAAATGGGGCATTTAGAGCTTGCAACCCCAAGCTGCCAGGTAATCGTAAGCCAAAAGCTCCAAGGATTTCATAATTTGTATTCCTCACAGAGCTACTTACCCCTTTTTCTGAAAAAGTGTGTTCTGATATTCGTTTATTAAGCTGTTTCACTCAAGTCTTGGAAAGATGGTCTGCTATGTAGTGAAACATGACAGTGTATTTCCTGTCATGTCATAAGGCCTAATTTAGTGTTCTTCAGTCTTTACCAGTTACAGAAACAAGTTGTCTAGCGATGACAGCTCCTAGATAAATTAAATACTGTCTCAATCATGGACTGTTTTATTTATACTCTGAGCCCTTCTTGCAGTAGACTGTAAGTTGGGGTTTTTTTGTTTGTAGAGGACTACTAGATGGCAATAGCGATGGCCATTCTTTGAAGGAGGCACTTGAACAAGTTTTGACTTGGCATGAGGCATCCTTCACTGCTGTTGGTGAGCTGTGGAAGCAAGCTGTCTCACTGGTATTTTTATTTTGTGTTGTACCTACACAGAAATAGAAGAATAGATCACAGTCTATTGGTGTGGAGCTCTGAAGCTGATAAAAGGATGTACCAAAGAAGCTATTTTTCAGAGAAAATAGGAATTTTCATAGAATTTCTTTTTTTGGAATGAACAGAAAGCTTAAACTTTTATTAACATTGATTCCCACTCATTGTCCTCACAGTCTTTTCTGATGCTCCAAGGTTTTTTCCCCTCTAAGAAGAGTAGCTCATATGTGAGTGAAATATGTTTCTCATTTTATCTCCAAGTTCAGCTTTTGTTTGCAGATAAGATGGTTTGTGCGTTTATTGTTGTTATAATGTTTGTATGTGTGTGTTGTCTATTTCAGCAGAAGGGGATTTTTTTTTTCTAAAGTTAACTAGCTAACATTCATGAAAGAGAGGGTGAAGAAGGAAAATAGACACTTATTTAAAAATTGGCCTTTTCCAAGATAAATTATTAGAACAACAAAATTGATCTCCCAGTAAGTCTTGCCTCCTTATAGGATATAAAACTGGCTTTGTAGGAGTAGAATTCTAACTAGAATTCTGCAAGTGTGTGCTTAGTGCATTAGCTGCATTTTTGGTAACAACTGTACATTTACTTCTGGGTCTTTGCTACTTATTACAAGCTGTATTTAAAAGGTTTTCCAGGTGGCTTCTAAATGTCTCTGTATGGAAGGTTTACCAGTAGCGGGCTTTAGACAGCAGAGTCTCTTGCTGGTGCTATGCATTGGAAGCACAGTTGAACTGTGTTCTAGCCCCTCAAAATTTCTCAAAGTGTAGTACTCTGAACAGCTAGTTATTCCCTTTGGCACCTTGATTGTTTCCATATACAGCAGCAGAAAAATGATGCTTTGTTTCCCAAGGGTATAGAAAACTGGAAAGTCAGTTCTCAGCTGTCATGGTGGGAGGTGTGATGGGAAGTAAATTCAGAATCCTGGAAAAGTTGACTTCAAAGTCCATATACAGGAGTATAAATCAGAAAGCAAGCTGAAGCAACTTCTGAACTATAAGAGAATCAACAAGGAAGGCTTTGCTGACTTTAGTTGAGCCAATTTTTTCTTCAGATCTCTCTGCTTGACTTCCAGATAAACTACTTAGACCTTTGGCTGGTGTTAGAATGTTTCAGTTCAGGATCAAATAGCTATTCTTGGCCCAAATTACTTTTGGACATTGTCCAGAGACAATATTCTTTAGGGGTGTATTGAAATAACTGAAACAGCTTTCTCCCACTCCAGGTAGCAGACTGAAAAAGTACTCTGAGATGAATGTAACCGTGCATTGTCTGCTTCAGATCAAATTGATGTAACTTGCTCCTTTTCCTTGTCTTGGTTTTAGAGAATTGGGGGATGAATTGTGTAAAACTGTTTGCATGTCAGAAAGTTAGTATTTTAAAAAAGAAGGTTATTAACTCTATTGACTGTCTTTTATATAGTTTTCCCGCTTTGCATGTTGATGGTGAGTTTCTTTTGGTGAGGTAAAGGGGGAATGTTCCTGATTTTGAATCACTTCCATTTGATATAGCATATATTCCAGTTATCCTTCCCAAATGTATAGTAATTCCTACGTTAGCTACAAGAAAGAGGCAGATTGTGTTCTTTTTTCCATGTAGTTTTTTGGTTGGAGGTATGGACAGCAAAAAACTGTGATAAATGCATACACAGCTTCTCATTGTCTGAGTAACTAATTATAGTTCAGGGCTTGAGAGTGACTGTTGAATGTGAGGTTTCATACTAGAAATATGTTAAAAGTATATGAAAATAAGCACTCTGGATTTTGTAATGTTGACTCATATTATTTTTTTTTTCTCTGTGATGTCCTGGTTTGATTTTTTTTTTCTTTTTTTTTGGCCATTCTAGTTTTAGCTTATTACTTCATGCGTTCTCACAGCCAGCAGGAGGAAGGTGAGCACATAAGGTACAGATTGTCTCAGTTATGATGTCTAATGTTACAGTGCATTCCGATTATGCCCAGGTCTGATGAGAAAACTGCTTAATTTCCATTGCCTGAAGCTGGAGAATGCCTAGTAGCGGTATAATACATAAATCTAGCTTAACTTTAAATAACTTTAAATAACATTCTTTGAACTTGTGCAGGCTATACAAATACTTTTTTCTTCTTTCAATAGATTTCCAAAAGTGTGCAAGGGGTTAGAAGCTTTATAATATGTTGTTATAGACTGACAAGTGTCAGGTAATGAAAATTTGGGCTTTATTTGTAAATTACTGTGGACCAATAAGTAAACTTGTACATACAGTTTTCACACACATTCTTTCTAAACTGAAATTCTGTAACTGTAAAATTAAGTTTATTTGAGAAGCTTTCTCAAACAGCTTTGCAGCTGTATAGTTATATGTTGTTTGTCCTTAAGGGTCTTCAGAGTATTTTTTGTATTGAGTTATTTAAAGTAGAGTACTTCTAAGTGCCTTAAATGGTAGACTTTCTAAACATTTGGCTATTTAGAAAATACTGACAGGATGATTATTTCTACTGGTGCAGGTTGTTTTGCGAGATCTTTTGTTTTCCTGCTGTGAGAACAACAGGGCTTTGTCCCTGTAAACAGTTACCCAATGAAGTTGTTACTGGATTGGAATTTTTGTTTACAGATTAAACAGAAGTGAANGGGGGAAGGGATGTGGGGGTGGAGGGAGGTGTGGTCAGAGTGGAAATTGTGCCATTTAAAATATAGAAAAATAAATCTATTACTCCTGGTATTCACTACAAGATATTTAAGATCATAAACACTCTTTGAAAAACTTATAAAGTTCTGGAAAAGGTCTTTTGTAGTTTTTATATATAAATTTGTATCTCTTTTCCTGAAGCTATGGTGAACCCTGCATACTGTCATTCTTTTTCAATTGTAAACATAGTTTCGGTACTACCACTTTTGCACCAAACGCTGTTCCTAAGCGACTGCTGACGTCAGTTGGTGCAGCACAAGAAGGTTTGTGTGTTTATCTGCTGTGGGCAGACTCTTAGAAAAGACGAAAGTATGTAACTAGATTAGCCCAAAGAGATCGCTGCTTTAAATAAGCATACATACTGTTTGCAATGTCATACTTTATTTTTTCTGTATTTTATTTTGATTAGCAGTTGTATCTTATGTTGCATATGTTACATTATCTAGTTTGCAGGAGGTGATAAGTAGGGGTATATGTTCTCTTTGCTATTCCTTTAAAGGGGTAGACTTTTTTCTTTTTTTCTATAGTATAGTTAGAATGAGATTTAAAAGGAGTATGTGTTGTAGCATAAAGCTTTCACATAACTCATCTGAAGGTTAGAAGTAGGACCGTTAGAAATGAAAGCAGGCATACAATTTCCAATTCAAGCAAAACGTAGTTACTTAGAGCTTTTTGGCCAGAGTCTATACATTTGGAAAAACTGGAATGATGCTTTTGGAATATTTTACTGCCTTTGTGTCAAACAGAGTTGGAGTGGAGCTGACTTAATGACCTTTGTGATTTTATTTTGTCCTTTATTAAATCTGCAGCACACCGACACTGAATAAAAATTACCTGTAGCAAAAATTCTATGTGTGAAAATGTTTTTATGAAAGTAAAGGAAATAGTACTGGGATCGCAGTCATTGTAGGCAAAAGAATGAAGATACAAAATTTATAGGAAGTACTAGCGCCTGATGGTTTAATAAGGAAGGAAGAAAAAGGACAAGCGTAGAATCTCTTCTTCAGGTTGAAGAACAGAAACAGCAACTTTCAGAACTACATGAAAGCTGAGAACAATTGCTCCAAATTAATTTAAATTATATTAAAATTAAAAAAAAAAATGTCTGTGGGACATAGGAGGTTGTTAGCAAGCATAAAGGTGGAAAGGTCAAGCTGAATAAGGTCCACTGATGTGGCTCTTGTGAAAGACTTACTGGTCTTGAAGTCCACATTAATCGTTTTACATTTCTGTACTGTTACATTGTGCTATCCAGTCTGGCCTTGACAACCTTCAAGGATGGAGACTGCACAACATCTTTGGAAACTTTGCTTCATCTTGTCCTGCTGCTTGTGTGTCCTGATAGTGAGAATTTTTTTTCTTATGTCTAGTCTGAATTTCTCTTATTTCAGCATTGCCTCTCATCTTTCCACTGCACACCACTGGGTACAGCCAGGCTTTGTTGTTTTGATGGCCTCCTACTAGGCACTGGCAGGCTGCTGCTGGGTCCCTGCAAAAGCTGTTGTTTCTCCAGACTGGATGAGCCCAGCTCCCTCAAGCCTCTCCTCATGGGGTAGGTTCTCCAGTCCTGTAGTCATCTTGGTGGTCCTCTGCTGAACTTGCTCCATTTTAGTGGTGTCTTTCTTGCATTGGAGAGCCCCAAACTGGGTGTACTGTTCTAGGTATGATTTCACAAGAGCTGAGCAGAGGTGGCAATCTGGCCTAGCAACTGTGCTGCTCTGAATATGACCCAACATTCTGTTGCTGCCTTTACTTCTGTGGCACACAGCAGTCTCGTGTTCAGGCTTTCATCCTTTTCAGGAGAGCAGCTCTCAACCTGTGTTGTGGCAGGGGACCCTTCCTTTCCAGGTGAAGGTCTTTGTGTATGTCGCTGTTGAATTTCATAAGATTCCTGTTCACTCATTCCTTCAGCTTGTCTGGATGGCAGCCCTGCCCATGCGTGTACTGTCCAGTTCCCCCAGTTTGGTATCCTCTGTAAGCATGCCTTGTAAAATTTCATTGTTAAGAAGAACATAGTGGATTTTACTTCAGGTTAGTAAAATTCAAATATCTGCAGACGCTATTACTCATTTGCCCTTACTGCTGCTTCTTCGAGGTCTTTATTTAATTTTCATTCCCTTTAACTATAATTTTGTATTATAAGAATCTTTTCTCCAGCTTTCAATAGCAAAGGTAGCGTTAGAAAGTGTCATTTAGTTCAGTAAACTATTCTTAAACAAATGGTTACTTGTGAGTTTCATTAGTATAAAAGCATAAAAGTGTCTCAGATCAAGAGTTCATTTAGCTTAATATTCTTTCTCTAATCTCTGATTTTTGACTAAGGTCAAGTTTAATATCTGTTCTTACCAGTTAAGTATCTTTTATGCCATTTACTTGAAGATAGTGTATTAAAACGATTTTGGGGGCCAGAAGATGGTTAGAACTTTTCCTATCTGTCCTATGCATCTCCCTGTTACTGCAGTGTCTCCAGAAGCAGCACATCAAGGGAAAAATCAATAAACACAGTAATTGTAAGTTGCTGCTTATCATCTTCCCATCCATTACGAGAGCTAATGTGCAATTAAATGCATTAAAGATCACGAGGGAAAAGAAAGTAGCCATAATCTGAGGATGATGGAAGGATAAAAATATGATAACATATGATACTTTTTTTTAACTTATGCCACCTTCCTATACTCACCCAATTTCTACCTGTTTTCAGCCCAGGAGTCTTCCTAATGTGGTTTTGCTATTTAGTTACAAGTGCCTGCTCAGTCTCCTCTTCCAACTTTTGGGCACTTCCTCCTTTGCCCGGTTTCCCCTTAAACATCTTTAAGCTTATTGTATCCACACCTTCCGTTGATAAGGCAGGTTACTTACTTATAAGTCCTTACTTAACTGCCTCATTCTGGTTTGGACCTGGCTTATCCTAGCTCGCTCTAATGGCTTCTCATTCTTGTGCTGTAAAAAAGTAGTCTATTGAATTTAACTTTCTACTGACCAGTTCCTTGTGCAGAATTTGCAACAATCACATGCTCAGTGCAGTGATATACATGACATCTAGCAGTGACAATAACAAACTTGTTTAAAAATTATTTTAAGGTTATCTTAGAGACCAACTTGATATGTTCATAACTTTGTATATTCTTAGATTTAATATATTGCAGTAATATATAGTTTTGATATTTTCTGGAGGTTCATAACTGTCTGCCATTAAGACTTTCTGTTGCAGTATTACGCTACTCATAGTTCTGTCCAACAACAGATGTTCTTTTGCAAAACACCTGGAGACAAATGAACATCAGAAAAATCTGCTCACTGAAAACGATACCATGCCCGTTACATTCATTGTCTTTTGCAGGGGAAATGTGTTGATTCTGTGTTGTGTGAGATCAGTTGGAACTACTATAACTGTGCTTGCAGAGAAATGGCTGCATCTTGGACATATAGTTTGGGTTTTTACAAGCATTAGTTCTACAGGTTCTGCCCTTGTTCACAGAGAGCAAACTTCATATGTTTCTGTAAATAAATGAATTATTCAAAAACATATCCTTTCAGTGTCACAGACTTCAAAAGGCAGATATAGCAGAGATCCCAAATACAGTTTTATAGACAGAGAAAAGGTTACTCTTTCCTTGTTTAGGTCATGTGTTAACAGTAAAAACAATAATGAATATTATTTTCCAAAAATTAACTCATTGTTTATGATTTACAGTCTTGTAACAATCCTATTCCAAATTTTAAAAGCTGTTGCTCTGGGATACTGTACAAAATGCATTTAATTCCCATAATGATTTTTTAAAAAAATGAAACTGTTTAATTTGTTAGATGGTTTAGAAAGTTACTATAATCTCTCCTTGAATTAAGAATATGAAATATTAAGATGAAATTTTCAAGAACACTTGTGTGTTAACCATAATTGTCTTAAATTGAGACAAAGCAACAAGCTTTTATTACATTTCCTAATTGCAGTACAACCTATAACAACCATTCTTGTCTCAGGTTTCTTAGTTACCAGCCTGTAGGTTCAGCTTGTGAAACTGTAATTGGACTCTGATCCAAAAACTTCTCTCTTTAAATTTATAATAGACAAACTGAGAAGCATTTCTCTCTAGACTTGCAAGAAATACCCATGCTGGTTCTTTATAGCTTTTTGATAAGGTATTTGCTGGTTTATTTTTAACAGTCCAGTGTTACTATTCAAAAAGTTACATTTTCAGTGCAGTATCATAATATATTAATGCTGGATTGTTTTATCATGTAGGCTTTTTTTCATAGATTTTTCAATACATCTTAAACTGGCAACCACAATTTAAAAATTCTGAGACATGGTGTAGAGTCAACAGAACTTTTCAGAACTCTTTTGCTCACTTATATAGGAAAATTAAGTTTTAATATGGAAATGGAATAAACTGGGAAGATGTGTGATATTAATATGAGATGCTGGAAATGCAATAATTTTTCACTGATAATTGGCTAACAGTACGATTTTGTTGTTTTGCTCATTGTTTATATGAAGATTATGGAAATGTATATTTGATCTAACTTTCATCCTGTAACTTTGTTCTTCCTACTTTTCATTTTACTTTTGCTTTCATTCCAAATATAAAGTTAAGCATAAATGTAGTGTTTACAGAAATAACCTGAAAAGTTAGGAGATTTCAACAGATATAGCTTGATTTTGGTTAGTACATGTTATACAGCAATTAATAGGAAAGTTGGTTGATAAGGTACGTTTATAAAATTAAAAATCAAATATATTTCTACATAAATGGTGAAGATGCTTTTTGTCTGTGTAATGCACAATAAACACTCCTGTGAGGAGTTCACATATGACTGCCAAAGAAAGGGAAGGTTTGTAGATGAACTAGGCATGTCTGAAAGAATTATTTTCAACTCAAATACAGTAATGTCTAGTGTAGTCTTTGGTGGCAATTTGGGCAGGCTTAATTTTATGATTTTCTTTTGCCTTGTTCTTTTTAGAAGGCAACAACTTCAATGTGTTGTTCCTAAAGTGCATTCATAGTGGGTTTTTTGTGAAATAGTTAGTTGTTCTCTTCCTACTCCTGGTAGCTTTACCTCATTGCTTTTATCAGAAACCAACCGTTCTTTTTGGCCAAATAGTTGATTCTCTTACATGTTGTACAGGAGTGGTCCCAAAACTTCTTGGGATGGCTAATGGTTACCATTTCACTTTGGTTTATGGCAGTGGGAAGAGGAATTCTCTCCCTGATGTAAAAGCTTAGTTGCTTGTTATTACTTGGAGTCCTAAGCCTAGAAGAAATGAGGCTTCAGATGGAAATTATCACAACAAGGGAAATAAAATAAGCGTAACACAGGATAATATCTATTCTTTCATAGAAAACATCTACTATGACATATTATGACTCTATGACCTCTTGAGATCCTTTCAAATGGAATTATCCTAGAAGGCTATCTACCTGTTGGTGTGAAAGTTTGTATAGACATAGCTAACTAGCTCAGGTACTTCTGAGGGCATGTTTGCAGTAGCACATAATTCTTCTCAGGCTGTGAATCCTGGGAAAGGAGCAGAGCAAATATTTAAGTATTGAGTCAATGTTGAACTCCAGCTACTGTGGCTACTGAGCTAATACTACTGAAGTTTTTTAGCTTGTAGTTCTCTAGGAGTTTTCTAACATACTCCTTGCTAGCTTGTGTTAAATGAACTAGAAACATGTCAGTACCTTTGACTACTACTCGTAACTCTTCTGTCACTGTAGAAATAGGCCATACAACTTTGTGTCCCATCTTTCTCTTCTTGGGATTTAAACTTGTGAAAAAGAGAGATCCTAATTTCTATAATCAGCCCTTCAGTCTGTTAGCTTACTGTCTTAATATAAACTTATCAGCACGTATTAAATCTATGTTTCAAAACGTGCTGAGAGCAGACTAGATGTTTAGTGTTCTGAAACATGCATTTTTGATGCCTGTAATATGCTATAATAGAACTACAGAATCATAGAATGGTTCAAGTTGGAAGAGATCTTAAAGATCAAGTTCCAGCTCTTCTGCCATGGGTAAGAACACCTCCCAGTAGACCAGGTTGCTCAAAGCCCCATCCAGCCTGATCTTGGAGACCTCCAGGAATGGGGCATCCACAATCTCTGGGCAACCTGTTCCAGCACCTTATCACCCTCACAGTAAAGAATTTCTTCCTGATATCGAATCTAAATCTCCCCTCTTTCAGTATAAACCATTGCCCTTCGTCCTATCACTATACTCCCTTATACAGAGTCTCTCCCTGTCTCTCCTGTAGGCCCCCTTTAGGTACTGGAAGGCCGCTATAAGGTCTGCCCAGAGCTTTCTATTCTCCAGGCTGAATAATCGTGACTCTCAGCCAGTCTTCATAGGAGAGGTGCTCCAGCCTTCTCATCATATTCATGGTCTTCCTCTGGACCCAATCCAACAGATCCACGTCTTTCCTGTGCTGAAGACTCCAAGGCTGGACACGGTATTCCAGATGGGGTCTCACCAGAGCAGAGTGGAAGGGCAGAATCATCTTCCTTGACCTGATACCCACATTTCTTTTGATGCAGCCCAGCATGTGGTTGGCTTTCTGGCTTGTGAGTGCACATTGCTGGCTCATGTCTAGCTTCTCATCCACGAGCACTCCCAAGTCCTTCTCCTCAGGGCTGCCATCAATCCATTCTCCGCCCAACCTGTATTTTTGCTTGGGATTACCATGACTCAGCTACAGGACCTTGCACTTGGCCTAGTTGAACTTCATGAGGTTCACACAGGCCTACCTCTGAAGTCTGCCCAGGTCCCTCTGGATGGTATCCCTTCCTTCCAGCATGGCAACGTGGTGTCATTGACAGACTTGCTGAGGGTGTACTCAATCCTACCATCCATGTCTCCGACAAAGATGCTAAACAGCACTGGTCCCAGTACTGACTCTGCAGGCCATGACTTCTCAGATATAATGGAGAGCAGCTTAGCAACGTCACCCACCAGCTCTCTCAGGACCCGTGGATGCATATCACCAGGTCCCATGAACTTATGTACCTTCAGGTTCCTTAAATGGTCTCAAACCTTATATTCTATAGTGAGTGGTTCCTCATTTTCATAGCCCCTGGTTTTGCCTTTTGCGACTTGGGCTGTGTGGTTAGAGCCCTAGCCAGCGAAGACCAGGGTGAAGAAGTAATTGAATACCTTCATTTGTGACATACTTATAGGAGTTTTATCTTGTTATCCTTGATGTCCCTGGCCTGATTTAATTCTATCTGGGCTTTAGTTTCCCTGTTCTGGTTCCTGACCACTCAGACAGTTTCTCTGTATTTTTCCCAGTCTACCTTGCTTTGCCCAGTCCTTGCTTTCACCCTCTGTGGGACTCCTTTTTTCTTTTGAGCTTGTCCAGGCGCTCCTTGTTCATCCATGTAGGCATCCTGGCTTTTTTGCCTGATGCCTTCTTTTTCGGGATGGGCCTCTCCTGAGTTTGGAGGAGGTGATCCTTGAATACTAACCAGCTTCCTTGGGCCCCTCTTCCCTCCAGTACTTTTTTCCATGTTACTCTGCCAAGCAATGTTCTCACTGTATATCACAGCAGTCATAGCAACTGTGTGTTCAAATCATAGTATGACTTTAAATATCATTGAAACCTGAAAAATTCTGCTAAAATAATATAAATCTTAAGTTGCACTGATGTTTAATTTAGCATTTGGGATAAATCTTATGAATTTTGTAGGAAATTGTTCACAAGCTTAAAATATATATTTCAGTGCACTTTGCAGCATTAGTTGCCTTTAATGTCAGTGATCAAACTCTGGAAATTAAAACCTCTTGTTGATATTTGTAATTTATTTCTCTTGTCCCCTCACTGGTATGAAATCTTTGTTGATTTTGGATGCTGCTGTTTAACACTGCTGAAGGAATTAATTATAGAATGAGCATTGAAGTAAGTTTTGCTTGAAAGCATAAGTTTGTATCTGCCTTTAAAGAACTGTGTTCTATAAGGAAGATTTATCAGAAATTTCCGCCTTTTAATCTAGGGGAAGATGTAATACCATACAATTCTTGTCCTTCAGTAGATCACATCAGCAATGTATGTAATATACAACTAGTAAACTACATACATACGTGATTCACATAAGACTTTTTAAACTGTTTTACTCTGTAAGCACAAAGTCTGTTTTAAAATTTTCAGCTTGTGAAGCATATCAAATGTTATTGTCTTTCATAAACAGATTACAGGTAGACTTTGAACACACTGATCTTTAGTTTAACTACTAATACTTGACCTAACAGAATAACTCTGAAATCCCCCTGCAGACCTGTTCCTGAAGAAAGATTTGGTATGTGTTTACCCAATTAATTAGAGAATTTTAGGGGTTTTTTGTGAGTGAAGAACCATGCAGCAGAGCAATCCTAGAAAGTTGCTGTATCACACTGATACAAGTGTGATACAGCTGAGACCTCAGTGCTGAAACAGGTTACCATCTGGTAACGCCCTGCTAGATGTCACTCTCCTCCATTGGATTCAGTGCTGCAGTCTCTTGAGAATTTGATTCTGAAGCTTGTTAATAGCTTCATTAACTATTATAAGGGTTGAAGCAGATACTTGGTGGCCTGGACCACTAAGAAATCTCTACTAAACATTTTGTAACAGAAAAATGTACTTCTAAGGTCAACAAGAATTCCTCGTTGCATCAGTAGTATACTGGGTTTATGTTATGGAACTTTAAAAATTGGGTAGTCCCTTACACTAGGTTTTATTAAGAAAGTTAGAAATTAATAGTGGTATTACAAGTAGAAATAACACAGTAGAAAAGTTTGCAAAAATTAACCAGTCTAAACAAAAGAAAGAACAATATTGTTGTTTTTTTACAAGTTGTCATCTGTATGTTTAATTAATATCAATAAAAATCTCACAAGTCCAAAGAATCCACATTAATTGTGCATGGTTGGATATTGTGTGAGCTGGAATTAATATTGATATTAAATTTAAGTGCTAGATAAGAATGAGTTACATATCATGACAGAAAAAATCATCTTGAAAGCTCAAGGCTCTTCATGATGCTGTACTATGCAATATCAATACTGTCAGGAGTTATTACTGAATATTGAAGTAGATGGCTTATGTGAGTTAAAACAATAAGTGTTTTGTGCAGGTAATGTGAATATGTCTTCAATTGAATGTATGTACTAACGGTTACGGAAACTCTTGCAGGTATTTGTCTGTTATTCTGCTGTCAGCTAAGAAATCGGATAACTAGACAAGACTTTAAAAAAATGTTTCAACAAGGCTTTTTCTCCATTCAGAGGTCTTGCATTTTGTGGCACACAAAGAATTTTGAAACTGCACTAATGAAATATGTCTTGATGTTATTGTTTCTATTTTGCATGAGGGTTGGGTGCTCAGATTAAATCTTTAGATATCATCAATGGTTGTTTATTGAAGGATGCAATCAGAGAAACCAGAAAAGAAAAAGCAACTGTTAACTTCTTCCTGAGGAATATTTAGGATCTGCTTCAAAATAGCAATCAGAAAGTATTTCTGTAATGATGATTGCAATGTCAGTGATTGTTCAGAATTCATATTGGAACAATAGAAACCAAAATATCTGTTACACTTCTGCTCAGAAAAATTGCTAAAGTGAAAAGGGAAATTAAAGTAGAATCCCTGCAGGTGTCATAGAAACTATTCAAAAACATCTTACTGGGAGCTTGAGACAAATGCATATCATTTATCGAGAAAAGATATAAAAAGAAAGATGCCACAATTAAACAGGATGGTAAAGATGGCTCATAGGAAAAAGTAAGCATTCTTGAAAAAAGTTGAACTTGTATCTAGAACTGACAGGTTAAATGTCATAGTCTAAGGCAGAACAAAAATAATCTGAAGAGCAACTTGTAGAAAATATAAAAAATCATTAATAATATTTGTACAAATGCACTAGAAGTTTGAAGCATCCCAGAACACCTGTAGGACTGTTAGGTTCTTAGACATAGAAGGAACATTGATATGAGACCACAGCAGGAAAAGATTCTTTTATATAACCACAGCTGTGAGAGAAGCTGGAGAAAATTCCTATGCTGGAAGTTTACAGGCAATGCTTCAGAGAGCTCAAGTAAAATTTAAGCGTTGTAAGATAATTTTTTTGAAGGAAAACCAGCAAAATGTCAGGACCAGATAACGCATGCCCAAGATTCTTGAGAAACTTGAGGATGAAACCACCAAATTGCTGGATGTAATGCGCAGCTTTTACTTAAAATTGATTAGGTCCCAGATGACTGCAAGTTGGCCAATGTCATGTCACTTTATGAAAGTTCCCAGGAGAGCTCTAAAGAAGTGTTCATCAATAATAATGACTATTGTAGCAGGCAAATTGGTAGAAATCATAACAAACATTAACATTGCTCATTTCAGGGAAAGATGACGTTTTGAGGAAGAGTCAACCCTGCTTTTGTTAATCTTGTATCAGACAAACTAAGGAGAATTTTTTTGAAGGAGCCAGCAAGTCTGTAGATAATAAAGATTTATCTGATACAGTCAGCTTGGATTTCTAAAAGGGGAAGAGAAATAGGTAGAGCTAATCAAAGCTATTGGAAACCCTTTCATACAAGGCGCTATAAGGACTGCTGTGGGGAGAGTTAACTCTATCCCAGCCAGACTCGATACAATGGGCTGTGATGGCAGCATGGAAAAAGATGGCTAAAGGGAGGATATTACAGTGGCTTGTGAAATCATGAATGGCAGATAAAGCCGTAAGCGGCTAGGGATATTAGATGTTTGAGCCTGCTTGTGTGCATTTTAAACTATTGAAACTTCTTTCAGTAAGACATTGCAGATACCAGAAGTTTAGGGAAGAAAATTTATTGAGAGCTCTTAAATACAGTGCCACTTTGAGGAAGCACTTGAGCTGTAAATTGCTGGATGCTGGGAAGGTTCTGGAGAATAGATGTTTTATTTCTTTGTAGATATTTTAGTTCTTTGATTTTTCAAAGACTGGATCCTAGAATAGGGACATTTGTGGTCTGATCCACTCTAGCTGCTTTATATTCCTGTTTAAACTAGTAAGACAATGTTTGTTGCTTGTTTGTAATTTAAATGAGTATTCTTGACTGCAATTGCATACAGAAGAGGAGGGGAGAAAGCAGAGGCAAATTAACAATTTTAAGTCATAATCTGATTGTGTTGTTTCTTTTTTTAATATAATCAGAGATTTTGATGGTAGTAACCTTAATTATGTTTTTTTAAACTTATATGAATGAAAATAACAGTAGCCAAATTTTCAATATAAACCTACCTTACTTTAAGATAATCTAATGGTTAATAACTAACTTTTGTCTCCGAGCAGTCTTGAATTCAAAAGTAGGCTACACAGTTATCTGTTATGGCAAATTTACTACAGAATTCCATTAATATTTTTACAAAATATTATTCTGTAGATGCAAGTTCTGGATCTAATATTTAATTTTGACAAATGCTCCTCCTCTCAATATTTAATCATGTTTTTTCTTTTATATTTATTGGTTTACAATCTTTATGTAACCCAAACCATGAAGAACTTTGAGGGGGAAAAAATCACAGTGATCTTCTTCCGGTTAGAGATCTCAGAAATCAGTTCTGAATATTTATACTGTTTGTGCACCTTCCACTGTCACCTGAATTACCCATTGTTACGAGTTTGAGGAACTGGAAAAATCAGATGTGATTGGAATGACAAAGGCAGGCGCAGCTGATGTACGTGACATCAAGTATTGAGTCAGGAGTCGCTTTTATTTGATGTATTTTGTTAACGTGAATGCATGGAGTCCCTATTGAGGAACTCGATTTACAAGTGCATAAAGCTCATTTTTATAGAACATGATAGGTAATGAAAATGTAAAATCTGGATTGAATCTAGATACATTTGAGTAGAAAATTTTATGGTTTATTTTTTAGCTCTTCACATAGGAGTACAACGTTTGTTAGGTTAGCTATGGGGTTCTGAAGTGAAGTCCAACTTTTTTTAAGCCTGTCTAGCCAAAACTGATTAGTAAACTGATTTTTAAATTATAATCTAATTTATCTTTGCCTCCCATTTCCCAAATGAAAACTACTAACTTGGCACATAGACTAAACTTATGTTATTCTTTCTTTCCTTTTTATTTCATTGGTTTAAGACCAACACTGTCTCAAACTCCTCTATTGTAGGATGAGAATGGAAATTGAAGACAAATGGCCTTTATGGCAATGATACCATATTGTTATCTTTGTGTATTTTTATCTTTGTGAAAACCTGCTCCCAAATCAGTATATTTAAAAAAAAATAATAAATTCACATGCTCAATGAAACTTCTTTTATCTTTATGGTATAGTACCTGAAATTTCCACCATAATGCATATGATCCTATCTGAAATGAACTGGACTTGCCCTGTAATTTCAGCTCTGAGCTTGGGCTGTGCCCCAAAACTGAACAGGAGGATGGTTTCTTCTGTGCTTTGTTTCTCCCTTGCCTTGTCTTGCCTGCTTTAATTGCAGTAGGGGTAAGAACAGTAGGTGTTTTGAAGAAAATAAGTCAAAATATTTTGCTAAGCAGAAGGGAAGAAGTTGGGGCTGAAGGAGAGGAGGTTCAAATGGTGGTTTGAACTTGAGTGAGACTGGGATAATTTTATGGCTGGAGTAATGAGATTGACATGCTAGACAAGGAGGTTATGATGACAAGCTTGAGAAGTAAACATAGCTAGAGATACCTGAAGAATGAAATTGGAATAAGGAGGTAAGGGATGGGTCTGGATTAATGCTGGAAGGGACAGGGTTGTAAATCTTGTATTTGAAAGAACAAAGAGAAGTTTGTGCCTGCTGAGGAACATTGCAATCAGGAGGCTGAATGACACTGTCTCTCTCTGCTGCAGGCAAACACCTGAGAAAAGGCTCTCGGTGCTTTCTAATATTCATCTGAATAAAAGATAGTAACATGACTTCTGCCATTGCTTGCTCCAATGGGGCAGATCTTCAGTGGCTTGTCATTCCATCAATGTGATGACATATGATGGGATTCGGGAATTTTGGTTTGCCTCCTTGAGAACAATTAGCCAGTAACAAAAAAGCTAAAATGGGCTGTGTTTCCAAAGGAATTAAAAAAAATTAGTAATTCTGGAAAGAAAAGTGCCTATGATCTTGCAAGTTCTAGTTATGTAATTATATATATGTCTATATATATGTCTCCTGCCTTGCTTTGATCCCCAAAGTCTGTGGTGTATCACAGTGAATAATGAAGGATTGTTTTATTTTGTTTTCACACTGTAGTTGCCAGTACTCTGTGCCCCCAAATAAATGCAAAGAATGAGTCACAGATCAGAAAAAAAAGAAAAGATAGACCTAGGCTTCTTGAGGCAGTTGAACATTATATTGGAGAACTGAGTTTTATTCTGACTTTGTCATTAAGATTTCTTTGTGTGTGTGAGATTCTTGGTGAGTCACTCAAATCTAACTTTTCCCAAGCAGTTACTAATTGTATGTGTGTTTTTTGGTTTATTCTTTCTCCACCTCCCCCAGGACTATGGAATGATCTGCAGTGACAGTAACCACTCTTTACTGTAGCCAAGGACTATCAACCATATACTTTGAATGCTTAAAATCTATGTAAGTGGTAAAACTGAACATTGTTAGACATCCACATTTTGCAAGATTATTTTAAATTCTTTTTTAATCTGAGTTACTAGTAAGTAAAGTATAAAGTACACCAATATTTTACAAGCATTTTGTAATTAATTTTCTAATAATGTATGGGAATATTCAGGTCTTTTCATGGTAAGCACTATACCAAAGCTAGAGGAATTAACAAAAAATTGTTGAGTGGTTTTGAATTGTTTTCAGCAAATATGGGGCTATATACTGAATAATAAAGAAGCAGAGTACTGTGCTCTTTCTGTGGACCTGATCCGTTGTCTTCGTGGACCTGATCCGTTGTCTTTGTGGACCTGATCCGTTGTCTTCCAAGTGTGGCAACTCACACTTGCTATATTCCGTGTTGATGGACAAAATTTCTATTTCATTTACCTATCTGTAAATCCCTTAAAACTTTCTTAGTATATTGATAATGAGTATGTTTTGTTTCTTTTTCTTTTTATACACACATTAGCATGATATTTTCTAAACATAATTATTGCATCCAACTTGATGCTACCTTATGAGACTGACAATTCCAGACAAACACTTTCTACGTTGAATTTCAAAAATGCTTTCCACTCACCTGGATAAATGATGATGAACTACTTACATCCATCACCAAAAAGGAATGTCATGGCTAATTAGTTGTTCTGCTGCAATAGAATAGGTTCTGTAAGTCACGAATTGGAATTTTTGTTTATAATACATCAGCACGTGGCAGTGGTACTGTGATCCTAAAACATTAAACACAATATTTTTAATATCTACAACACTTTGAGTGCTGCTTATATACTCGACAACTCTGCTACAAGTAAATGTATGTATTTTATACTATACAATACAGTGTAGCAGATTTTTATATACTTCAATTCAAATATTGGAGTTTTATGTAAAGTGCTGTGATGCTTTTAAGAAACTGTATTTATGCTTTGCAATTTTGCTTGAAATGTGACAATACTAATAGCCCTCAATTCAGTTGTATTGCACATGATTATGATAAAACCTTTCATTATCCAGCAATCATTTATGTTTTCTCCAGATGCAGGCTGGGTGTGTTCAGAGAAAATGATCAGTCCAGATAATTAGAGATATTCAGTAAATTCTGTGATTGATAAGACTTTTTAAGAGCCTGACTTTGTTTCACAGTTGAAAGCAGCCAGAGAGAAGGGATTGTTTTATGGTTGTAATAGTTGAATGACAAAGAATCTTTGTCTGATACAATGGTGTTATGCTGATAACCAGTCTATTTCAACTATCTTTTTGTCTTCAAAATATTTATCATAATGCTTTCATCTGTCCTGGAGAGGATGGAGAAGGTTGCTTTTTATTTTTTTTTTAAGTAATGTTGTAGGAGACTCATTAGAAAATTGATATGTATTATACTCACAGTTTGGAAGATTTATGGTAAAAATCATATGAGCTCACACTATGTGCATAGAATAGAGAGAAATATTGAATTGTTTCCTTGCTTAAAGTGGTCTAAGTTAACCTTTTATCCCATAATCATTTAGACGTGGGTGGGTATGTTACTATGACCTGCCTAGTTTATGATACATCAGCTGTTCTGCAGTAATTGCCAATGGATTTGCTTTTATTTCCAGAGTAGTAATACATTCCCAGTGTATTTTCTCTGAGGGGTGATATGTTGGAATTATTTTGTTTTTTCAAAACTGTAAGAGGCTGCAGATGGAGCAGCTGAAAAGTAGCAGCTTGCAGCACACTAATTGCCTAATGGATGGGTCTGAGAGCATCTAATGGTTAGAATAATGTCCCACTACACTAGGGTAGATTCAGCCCTGTGTGTGAAACTGCAGCAATTCTCATATCTTGAGTCATGCATTATCAATCACTTTCTACCAGTTGAGAAACAAGGTAATTCACATTTCCTGGAGCTGATAGACATATATATTGAGAGCTTTAGATTTATTGGCTTGTTTAAAAATGTTATAATAAATTTAGGGCTTTTATTACTTTATTCATAACTTCCAAGAGTTTACTTTGCACTTTATTTACAGTACTACAAAGGAATCTGAGGTACTGCTTGCATAGCACATGTAAGAATGTTAAATGGGTTGATATATTTTATTACAGCATTAATATTAGGAGTCTCGGCATTTATCTTTCGTCTGAGTACAGGTTCAGTTAACATAATTTCTATCCCTTTGATTTTAACTAGAAGTTTCACATGCTGACTGATAGTTTTAAACCGAAGATAAAAGTATCCTTACATGTTTTTTATTTTGGAATATTTCACCATTTCACATATATTCTGAAGATTTAGGTTAAAATTGCTGAAGTCTCCACTGCTGTGGCAGAATTTTCTGTCATTTACTCCACGGGCATCTGAGTTTTTCTGAACTGTGAGTAAAAAAACAGTCTCTCAGCCTTTCACTGCTTCGATTGGTATAAATGCATTGCTCAGCAGTTTAACTTACTTTCCTTTCCCACCAGCATGTAGCAATTTGATTCAAGCATTTGCATGTTAATAGCATAAAAAAGTTAAATTTGCATCTTTTACCACCAGTAATAATTTTCTATACAGACTGATGATGCAGAAATGAACCGGTTATGAGAAGACGACTCATTAATATAAATAGTCCCATTTTACAAGTATTTTGCTAAGGTCAGCGGGAGAGAGGAGGGAGGTCAGAGCTAGCTCCTTAGTCACAATCACATCTGGACCTGAAACAAACTCTTCCTTTGTCTGTAGAAATTTGGCAGTGTTTTAGGGTTGCCGGAGTTTAGATGCTAGAATCTGGGACAATGACAGAGAACTAAACTGTGCATACTGAGATTAACTGTGCATGGAAAGTACAATTTATCTGCATAATAACCACTTTTTCTGGATACCCCGTAGCCTTGATTTCTGCATGTTTGGAAAAACAACTGTTAACACAGAAATATAGGAAAAGCTACACCCTATATGCTTTTCAAAAGGCATTGGATTTGACCCCTAGAATGTAACATCATTAACTACACAGGACATCTGGCAATCCTGTGAGGTTCAGTCTGCATTTTCCCCTCATCACAGAAAAAAATATTAATGCATCACCAGAAGCATTCTTTAAATACAGTGATTATTGTTCAAGATAGCACTACTGGCACTTTTTTTTTTTGACCTCTAAACTTGTTTCTGCTTGGCAGTGGCTGTCGGTATTGTCCAAGTGTAGACTGATGTCTTCTCAAAGAAAAAATATTTTTGTTTTCTCTTGTCTGTCAATCTATCCACTTAAGTAGTCCCTTTTACCATAATATTATGAAATGCAACTCAGAAATTGCCTCTGAGTGGAGAGGAAAAAAAACAAACATGGTGCTTATGTCATTCTGTTTTTTCAGTTCCTCAGTTTAATACTGGATTGTAAGGAAACTATCGTGGGAATGCAAACTCTGCAGGAAAAGAGGGCACAGGTTGCCTTAAAAAAGTTTTAGCAACTCAGGGGGACAAAAGGCTTATGTTATTGTCATAAAGAACACCATAGCCAAGAGACATGGTGGTGGGTGCTTTCTAGATTTTTTTTTTTTTTAAATGAATACAGCAGCTATTTTTCTTCTATATCCAGGATGTCAAACTGATGGAGTATGTGAACTTTTTCTATAGTTACTGACCAATGCTGTAATTTCACTGACCAAGTTATTTTATATTCAACAGTCATTATAGATAATCAGTCTAGAATAATGCCATGAAGAGGAATCACTGAATATATGTTTGAGGAGTGAGATCATCAGCCCTTAGCTATCTGCTGGTGAATAAACTGAGCATTGTGTCCTCCTGCTCCCTGACACGTTCCTACAGGTTTGAAGTACTGTATGAGACTTACTGCATAGAACTGTGGTTCCATATAGATTTGGGAAATCTGAAGTGCTTTTAAATTACCTAAATGCCGTGGTGATAGACGTCTGAGAGTTGTGGTAAAGCTTTTAAATGTGTTTAGTTTTTTTTCTGCTGCAGCAGATGAGGAGTGGTTCATAATCTGCTGTTACCTGACCTAGAGAAAAGGCAGGAGCAGTGTTAGCTTCCTGTGGGCATCATCTGTCCAGTGCAGTAGCCTTAGCACATTACTGATGAGTCCAGGGAGAGCATTAAGCTACTTACTTGAGGTATTTAATTTCTGGTATCTCAAATAATTTGTCAGAATTGTATCTTGAAAATAGGATTAATCCTTAAACATTTAGGAGTTTCAAATGATGAGGCTTTTTGAAGTTAGTATTCAGCAGTTGTGTGTAAGGTTACGACTAGCACAGATATTACACTGTAGTGCTAGCCTCAATAATACCAAAAGCTCTGATGATTTTGAAATAGGAAAGCTTTTCAGGAACATGTTTTTGGAAGGGCATTATATCCTGCTTCCAAAAAGGCTCACTTGATGAGAAAGCCATAGTGTGAACCATGTGGATCTAATAACTATAAGCCATCAAGTAATTATATTTTTTAGACTATTTTGGATCAATGCATCAAATAGCGGAAGTGGAATGGCAGAAGGAGGTATTGGAATTTTTAATTAAAATGAAGAAATTGATGATGGAGAGATCGGCCTTTAGGCTTTTTCTGTGTATTTTAATGCCACTGGAGATATCTATTGGTTGCAATTGTTTTGTGTTTTAATAGCAATTATTTCTATACTTCCTTTTTCATTTCAGAATGTAATGCCTGATATAGAAAAGCAAATAAGGCAAAAAGCTCAAATTCAAGCAATGTATATATGTATATGTATATATATCTCGATAGATGTGGATATATCTCAGTGATGTGACCTCTTAAGTGATGTGTTGATATCCCCCCCCTCAAAGATCATAACTAAGAAATCAATTTCTATCCTAATTCCCAAGTTGTTCAGTGTGTTCAGGTGTGGACATACAAGCAAGTTACAACTTTTCCACTAAATGATATGATGAAGGGAAAAAATATTGGAACTTGCTCAAAAGTTTAAAAATCTGTTTAATCTCCTCTGGGCCTACAGACTACTTGTGCACCAATCTTAATTGTGCAGTTCATAGAACCACACAATGATTGAGATTGGATGGGACTTCTGAAGGTCATCTTCTCCAACTACCCTGCTCAGGCAGGGCCACCTGCAAATGTCTCTTGTTTTTTTAACTTATTTAAACACACATGTACTCATTGGAGGGATAGGAGTGTATTTTCTTTCTTTAAAAAAAAAAAAAAAAAGAGAGTGTGGCATTTATATTATATGAGTTTGTTGTTTTGGGTTTTTTTTTTAGTTATTATACAAAATTATTATTTATGGATTTCAACCGCCCATAAAATCAGAAATACTCTGAAGTGGAATGGAAAGTTCCAAAGCTGTGCCCTGATATGGCTGACTGCAAAAGCTCATATGGCCCTAGAAGCACTTGTAGGATATGAGTGTCAGACAAAATATTTATTTTTCATTAGATGGTCTAAAATGATCACTCTTCATCTTATAGCATGCCCATAGGAAGTTTTTCTAAATTTAGTTATTAGTTGCATAAATCTTGAGTCATAAAAGTTTTTAGTGTTATTACCTATCTAAATATTTTTTGAAGGTTTTGATCAGTTTCGTTTCATTATTTAAAAGTGGCAAATGCATTAGAAAATACTGACAGTGCACCTTGTGTCAAAACATATTAAGGCTTACGGAACTAAATTTAGGATGGTACAAGTAACACAACTGGATGAGGTCAGAGATAGCTGTTGTCTGTACCCGAATCTGAGGGGTATCTGCATGGCCTCAGCATTTCTGTGTGATATAGGAATAGAAGGATGGTGCGGTGTCAGGAGAGAAACTGCAGCTCCTTTACATTACTTTAAAGTTGCCTGACACTTTATCATGTCATTCACAATTTTGACATTCTAGTTTCAGGCACTGTTATATTTCATTTTTTCAAAATTAGTAGAGCAGAAAGAGCAACTTATGTAGAATAAGAAGTATGTTTATTCAGTGAATAGTATTGGGGGTATAATACATACTTTAGCTCAGTTTCCAGTGGAAGTGAAGCTGATACAATTCTGCCTTGCAGGTAGAAATGTGCAGGGGAATGTTTGTTCTATCTGCATTTGCCTGTACATCTGTACCCTCTTGCCTACTAGCTTTTGAACCTGTTGCATCATTTTGGAAAAAAAAAAAATAGAGGAGTTATTGTACTGATGATCAAGTTGTTCTAAATTTTGAGATTGTAGGCATTAAGAATTTTGTTGTAAGCTTCTGTGTGAGCTCTACTACTTGATAGAAATTACCTGTGGCAGAAAGAACTCACAAACATTTTAAGTGCACGGCAGTTTCAGATTAAATTTAAATTTGTAGTGTATTTTTTTGACTGTTACCTTTTGCTTTTTAACCATCCAGTATTTCATTGAATTATTTGTTGTAACAATGATACTGAATTTTTGTTATTTTTTTTTCTTTTTTAACTTTCTCACTTTATTTAAGTGTGCTCTTTCCAAAAGATTTACTAAAATTATGAGGAGCAGAGTTGCTTTCTGTAAATCTTTAACTGTATTGCAGGTACCAGGTAGTCAAGCAGGGAAGAAGGTTTCCCTTCTGCCTTGTTATCCTGAGATTTCAAAGGATGTGGAGCTCTTTATGGTTCTGTTTTACTCCAGCTGCTCCTTTTCTATTCTCAATGTCTTGTTGAACCGAGTAGCTTGTTTGAGTAGGTGTATGGCTGTTATGTACCTCCTTGAGGTCTTCTCAGTTTTTCTAGTTTTGAAACCAAAATTTAACTTTTATACACTTACTTGGGAAAGTAATGTTGGGATAGGGCTTGTAACAGAGACACAGTTGTATTCATTTTAGAATATCTTTTTATGTAGTGACAGTTGCCAAGCAGCGATACTGTAATAATATTTTGGCAAACAACTATTCCTGGTATGTTAGGAAACAAAACAGAAAACCACCCCCAAATAAGGCATGTTTACATGTTTAATAACACTTCTGGTTTCATTTTTCTACTACGCATGTGAATTAGTGTGTGTTATCTTAATTTCCTGATACAAAATTCTTCAGTTCATCTGTCAGAATACAAAGTGTGGACTCATGTTTTCAGCTCTAACAGTCTGACTTTCCTGGTGAAGAGAAGGCTCCTCAGAGATTGAAATGTGCAGACCTCAATTTTTGTATATTTTGACAATTTGTGAAAACTTACTGTGAACAAAAGAGCGTTGAAAAAATTAATTTGATATGATACAACTGTCAAAACTTGCTCAGATGTTCTCAGCTTGAGTCTTGCTTGCTCTCTGTCAAAAAGATAACCCTGTCTGCTTTTCAGTTCATGGCTGGAGAGGATTTCTTTATTACATTCTTAAATTATGATATTTTTTTTAAAAAGAAAAAATACATGAGACTCAGATGGTAATATTTGAAAGAAGGCAATAGAAGTAATGTGTTTTAATTTTCTCATTTAAGTAGGATAAAATAATGTCAGTTGTGTAAGTAATTATTGACTCTTTTCTTGAATAAGTACTCTGTGCTTTTTGAATGAAAAGTAGTATTGCATGAGTCTTGGGACTTAAGCAATTATTTAAGATAGCTTCCTGCAATTTAAATATTGTCATTTGGTTTCATGTTTTTAAAAAAGCTTGCTAGCTTTTAGATGAAATTTAATTTCCCATTTTTATCTTATGTAAAACCTCTTAAGGAGGAAAGATCAGGTGGTGCTGCAGCATCCATACGCTGTAGTTGAACACTCAGAGTTCCTTCAGGCTGTCTCATACTCTTTAAGCCCTGTTCTGAGCCCCAAGATTCAAAAATGCTTGCATAATTGGGTACTGTTTTGTGACTTATTAATTGCTCTCTTGGGTATATAGTTGCATGTGAGCCAGATTGGCTACTTTCCCAGCTTGCATCACTGGCAGCTGTTTTGCTTGAGGCAGATGGCTTGTAAGAGAAGTACCCATAAATTAGGGCATCGCTACTTTTTAAAAAATGTCCTGTGAGAGAGAACCTGATGAGATGGTGTTTCAAAGTATTTTTTTGTACAGTCTGCTAAACTTCTTTATGAGTGTCTTAATAGCACATTTTACGGTCATCTCTATTTTTTAAAAGATTTTTAGGTCAGTACAGGCATCTACAATGAGTCAGCATGAAAATGTTAAATTATATTAAGAACTACTGGTGATGCTTTCTATATGAAAGAACATTCTGAAAAAAGAATTCATATCAGAGAGAGGAAAGAGCCTTAATACTCTTTTCTATAAAAAGAGTAAGCATTTTTAAGGGCAGTAGCTAGAGAGGAAATGGAATAGTGTACTATAGGAAAACTTCAAGTGTTTCAGACAGACTTGTGTACAACATTTTTCTTCTGGACTTCATGCTCGCAGTTCCTGTATAGAAGTTTAATAGCTAGACTTGTGGAAAACTACATTTAAGGAGCAGTATGAGACTTGTGCAGTTTTCTTGTAGTTAAGAATTCTATTATTTTACTTCTCCATCCATATGTTCATTCTGTAGGTGTACACATACTAATGCATTGGAAAATGGAAAATTCTTGTGTGAGTGTGATCCATGGACATGCAGTTGCACAAACCTTGCCTTTCTATGCATCTCCACATCAACATAAACCAGAAATCTCATCCTAGAATAATTCTTTCTTAAAACTACATAGCAACTTGAAGCCAATGCAGTTTACTACTTTTGCTTTTTATTCTTTCATTTCTCTACAGCTGTATTTTGTTGAAGCAATAACTTTTGGTCTTTTCTATTTTGTGGCTCAAAGATTATTCTTTACTGTTGACTATGCCTGTGATTCTCCAGTGGGTTTAAGAACCACTTTTACTGTAGGGAAGGAGACTGCTTCTGAAATTCATGTCTCTGTGTACATATTTGGAGTAAGACATGCTTTTGAGAAATGTAACACTTGATTTGGACTCAGATGCCAGGAAATAAAGGATTATCAGAGGAATCATCAATAATTTCCTGCAGTGAAGTTACAAGCTTTCATGCTCTGGTGGCAAGTGGGGGAGGTTTTCTAAATCTAACTCAGGCCCAGCTGGGTATACTGTAAAGGAGGGAAAAAAAGGTTCTGAAAAAGGAGTGGTCTCTAACCAAATTTAGCTTGGAGAAAATAGTTTTTCTTTCTTCCCTGGGGAAACAATCCTCTTCAGTTGAGCTGTGTCAGAGCTTTTGATCTACAATATTGGTCCAAGCTGCCTTCATACATGGACTACTGTTAAATCTCTGTGTTTTGTTGTCTTGTTGCCTTCTTATCTTACTGTGAAGAGGTATTTGGGAACAGCTCTGCTTACAAACTGGCCATAGAAACAGTCTATCTGTCTTTATCATGCTATTATTTTTAAATTGCTTTTTAGTCAAAACATTGAACTAGCTTTTGTGGTTATGACAGGTGTGTGTTGATTCCCCCCACCCCCGATATTTTTAATTTTCTTTATATGCCAGGTTTGTTCATTACTGAGAAGAAATGTTGAAACATAATGGTGGTCTTCCCACTCTGCTAAACTTTCTACAGAATTCCTCTTTGTATGTGTGAAAAATACTATAAGTATGTGCACATTCTTTTCAAGGAGGGAAGGAAGATGGAGTCTGTAGACAGATATGAACTGTCTCTTGTGTAAGTGTTCCAATCAGAATTATTTTTTAAGAATAACAATAATTGTAGGAGGATAGGTTTTCGGTACTCCCACGTAGTCCGAGATGAAGTGTTTTAGAGAACTCCTAGTTAGACTGCATATGACTTAATCTAGAGCAAATATTTAAAACATTCATTCACACATACTCTCTTGCAACTAAAATTAGCTTCTTTGAAAAGACTCAGATACACTCATGAAAAATAGGCTCTAGAATAAACCAGTTAGTTGTTATTTGCTGGGTGCAGAAATCTGTTCTGTCCTATGTAAGTAAAGAATGAAAAAGGTTTCTTTGGGCCTAATATTTCATAACTGTGTGTATCCTGTTTTATCTTCTGCTGTTAAAACTCTTCAATATTAAAAGATACTTTCAGCAATTGGTGGCATAGTTGAAGTACAGGAAACACAGGCAACTGCCATCACAGAGCTCCAAAGAAGTGTATCCTCCCTGTTTGTATTAACCTGGAGTTAGTAATAGGTCTGTAATGAGTGTTACCATTTCTGACTGACACCTGTACAACCATTTTCACTGCCAAAGAAAGCACCACTGCATAGGTAGACCTGGAAGAATTCAGGTCATAAGGCTGTGAAGGAGAGAGGGGGTTGAAGTAAAGGCAAAGTGTGGTGTGGGTTGTGTTGTTTTTTTTCTTGTAAAAATGTGAAAGCAGGAAAGAACAGCAAAGACTGCTGGCGATTATGAGGCGAGTTGGGGTTGTTTATTGGTTGGTGGTTTTTGGTCGTTTTTTTTGGTTGGTTGGTTTGTTTGTTTAAATTCTATCTTCCTCAAAATCTGAGGGAGATTTTTGATTTGTTTGTTTTTCTTGCCATTTACTTCCTACTGACTGATCTCTGGGCCAGAATCCCTGGTAATATATATGGCAATTAGCCTGTGTCTTGCTGATCTAATTGCCCTTACAATCCAGCTGCCTGTCCTTGGCAGAAACAAATGCAAAGTTAGACAGTGTGGACAGATTGAAAAGAGGAGATTTAAAAATAAAAATAATAAAAAAGGAAGGGCCAAAAAAGTAACATAGAATAACTTGTTCCTTCTGTCTATGTATTTCAGACAAGGTTCTGTCAATCTATTTTTGTATTTCTGAGTTTATTGCTCCCTGGCTTTAAGCTTTTGTTTGAAACATTTGATCTGTAACGTATATTTTCTTTAACATCCATGAGATAAAAACTTACATATCAGTGATTTTCATTGCAATTCCACTAGCATAAAGTGAACTTTTTTATGTAAAAAAATTCTTTATTTCTGTCTTAGTTTCAGATTATTTGCTATAATATAGTTGGAGTGAAGAGGCAAATATTCTGTATCTAACTTACCACTACTTTTCAGGGGATTAAGATGTTGGTTATGTTGGTTATCCTTACTTCAAAACATTCCTGCTTGAGAATTAAAGTTGTTTAACCATACATTACGCTAATGGCAGCTGGGCAAAGAAAATGCTGTATGATACACATGAAGAATACCCTTCACTTGAAGACCTGCTGTTCTCCACTTTACCTATTATATAACCATCTTTAAGAGGACATGTAAACTTAAAATTAAAAACTGTTTTTCAGCTTGTTTCATCCAGTATAGAGGAATGCTCTCATATGATCATCAGCCATCCCGTCAAATTAAAAAATAAACAATTTTGTAGATAGAACAGTTCATGGACCTTTGTACAACAATCTGACAGCCTGTAAAATGCATTTAAAATATTAAATAATACCATTCCTTAAGTTGCTTTTTTTCTTTCAAAAGTAATCTAGAATCTCACCAGAATATTAGTCCTTCCTTATTTCTCTTTGCCCCTCTTTGAAGCTGCTGCTCATCTAATCTTCAAGCAGTAACAGTAAAATTATTGGAGGACAAAGAATGGGGAAAGAGCTGTATTCACTTGGGACTCTAATTAGGAAGAAAAACCTTTTAATTTAAAATTTCAAATGTACCTTCTGAATATCACTTGCTAGTCTAATTAGAGTTACACATCTTTTCTGAATGTGGGTTCTTTTAAGATATTTGATGATATAATGGTCAGTTCAGCAGTGTATACCTTTTCCCTTTTAAAGCAGATATAGTTACAGTTATGAGAGGGCCTGCCATCCTCAGATTAGACTTGCAGTTCACTCTGATCTTCAAAAAATTAGGTTGTATTGAGATGTGCTGATAATAGATTCATCAATGCATTTGTTTAGTTAATCATAATTGTAAGCAAGTTCTCAGCCTTACTAATTGCAGCTTTGTCCAGTTTTCTGTTTATTTTAAAATTTTATGTTGCATTCTATTACTTGGAGATCTGTGCTGCTGGAAGCGCTGCTTCTCTCCTAATTTGTCACTATTGAACCTTCCTGATTATTTTTAGTTACTAGCCTGACAGTCACATTTTGAAAGTGCAAAGAGAAATAAAGTTGTGATGCATTGAATGAAAAGGCAGAAGTGCTGAGGCTTATTTTTTCAGTGTATTTTCTGGGCATTTTGCAAGACAGTATTTAAGTGCTTGTTGTGCTATTTAGTTTGCTGATTCTTGAGTATGACAGAGGTGATAATGCTGTTAATGCAATATGTTTAAGAAACTTTTGTATTGTGATTATATACTTTATATACCTATTTCTGTAGAGTTTGTGCATATGTAAGTACGCTTATGTGTATGAATTTGTATATACATATGCATGCATACATATGTATTTAAAAAGTTTGAAAAGGAAATGTAATAGAGGTTTTCCAAGCTCTTTGATCTGTCTTAAATTATTTAAGTTTTGAAGAAGGCGCATAGTTATTAGTGGAGGAGGGCTAGAAGCTGAGGAGGGGTATGGAGAGCAGCTGAGGGAGTTGGCATTGTTAAGCTGAAGGAGAGACCTTATCACTCTCTACAACTACTTGAAAGGAGGTTGTAGAGTGGCTGGCATCAGTCTTTTCTCCCAAGTGACAGGTGAAAGGACAAGAGGAAATGGACTCGAGTTGTGCCAGGAGAGGTTTAGATAGGATATTATGAAAATTTTTTACACTGAAAGGGTTATTAAGTGTTGGAATAGGCTGTCCAGGGAAGTGTTTGAGTCACCATCCCTGGAGGTATTTAAAAGATGGGTAGACATAGTGCTTAGAGATACAGTTTAGTGACAGTTTTTGTCAAGTGTTAGGTTGATGCTTGGACTCCATGATCTGAAAGGTCCCTTCCAACCTGGGTAGTTTTATGATTCTATGATCATTAGTGTCAATTATCCACCGAAAGGGACAAATGGATTAAGTCATATTTGCTGTAATAGAAACAAATCTGGTGGACAGTAGATTTCTTTTTAACTGTTTTTTTTTTTTTTTAAAGGGAATGGCTAGGTCACAAGGAATTCTCTGGAGGGAGTAGGAGACTGCTGCTGCCCTTGGAAACATATTTGGTGGGGGGAAGAAGAGAAGCTTCCAGAATACAAGAATGGGGGTATTATGAGATTTACAGAAAGGAGCTGGAGACCTGTAGTTCAAAAACAGAGATGGTTAAGAGGAGCAACTCCATAACCAGGTCTCAGAGGGAAACTTCCCAAGGATACAAAAGGGTAGTAGAGTTTGCTGCAACTAGGAAAATTGCTAAGATGGGTCCATTTTTTTAAATTACTCATTTTATGTTAGTTGGAGATAATATCAAACTGGTCCACCCAGACCTGTTATCTTTATTAACAGTCAGTAGTAATGTTTGTTTAGAAGTGGCTTTTTTTCTTCCCCTCTGGGATTCTCTGCGATGTTTTGTTAAACTACAGTTTGTGTCATCCCTTACTAAGAGGATATGTCTGGGTTGTGGTGAGTAGACTTGGATTGATCAGTCTCTGAAAATTTTTAACATCTTTGGTTACATTTTATTTCTGTAAAAACTTGCAGCAATGACTGCAGTAATTTAATTATTCAGTGTGTGAGAAATACTTCCTTTGGCTTGTTTTAAGCCTGCTGCTAGATGATGTAATTACATGATCTTCATTCATGTGCTTCTGAACAGTGCTGAATGACCATTTCATATTTACCTTCTCCATAACATTAGTAACTATAGGGTGTTGTTACAGCCCTCTGATTTTGTCACACTTAAGGGATCCCAGACTGTGTAGCTCCTCACAGTAGAAGCTGCTCCATATATTTGATTTCTTTTACTATTCTGTCCCCTTTTATTTCTTCTATCTACGTGCAGCACTCAGACTGTAATTGTAGCATGAATGTATGCAGTGACACTGTTTTTACTGTATTGTTCTTCCTTTTCTAATATTTTTCATAATGTATTTGAGAATTGGGTTGGCATAAATTACTTCAAGATCTCTTTACTGCTTACTATTGATGTTATATGAGCCCAGGTTTCTATAAAAATAGTTTAAAATTCATTTTTTGTTCTCAGCATTTACTTGTTAGGACTGAATTTCAGCAATACCTTATTCCCTGTTTACTTGCTATATTCAGGTCTTTGGATGCTTTTTCACAATTGACTCTATTTCTGGCTGTCCTCAGGAATTTTGTGTTGTTGGTGTATGTTGACACTTCAGACTTCTGCTGCCTTTTCAATTAATTTTGAGTGGTTGATTAAGATAGATCCCAGCTTGAATCTTTGTAGTCTCTACTGGCAGTTTTTTCTTGTTTTTTTGAACTTTCTACTCTTATTCTTTAACAAATTGCTAATCCAGAGGAGACCCATCTCTACATTCCTATGTTAATGTGATTTCCTCAGGAGTGTTAAGGGGAGACTGTGTCAAATTTTGGAGGGGGAAAGGGGTAAGTTGTTTGGGTTTTTTTTTGGTGTGTCTTGAATCAAAGTACACTGGCTGACTGGGTCCCTTGTGCAGTCCACTTCAATAGAGGCCAGGAGTTTTATTTGGCATGGTATCCATGTATGAAAATCTCATTGTTTTTTGACAGTTTCATTTAAGTGGTGCATCTGTAAATTAACTTTGTGGGATTTCTTCCCTCCCCTCCACCCCAATTTTTTAGCCATTTCTTCTGGCAGTTTGCACACAGTCTTCTGGGTCCCTTCAAAAGCTGATGTTACAGCTGCTGGTTTCTTGTCCTGTGATACACGACACAACTTTTGGTTACACCACAATGTACAGATTTTACTCCTTTGAAGATTACTATAATAAAATCTTATCTTTCATGCGTTGAATCAGGAATGATTAAATATTTGATTATTTATTTTGGCAAGTCTGTCTCCTAGTTTAGTTTGTATGTGCTTAATATGTACATTTTGAATGTCATAAGTTAACTGATACATTAAAAATACTCATACACAAGTAGAGAAAAAAAATCTTATTGCTACATTTCAGTGTAAAGAGTGTAATTAAATGTGGTAAAAGATATTTTCTATATTAATTAATTTAAGAATTAAATGTATACTTCCTGTAGTGGAAAAACCCTTTGCTTTTAAAGCATACACTGTCTAGTTTTCATTTAATAAAAGCAAAACAAACCTATAAAAGTATTTACCTTTTTCATAAAGATTATGAGGGTTATTTTAAATAGAATAGGCAATTACAGTGGTCTGATGGGTGTTGTAAAAGCTTTTATGCTTGCATTATTGAGACAGTATTTTTCTATTCAGATCTTGGAATCCCATCTTTTTTCTATGGTTAGTGTTAGCTTTTTCAATTCTAGGTATTCTCCCCTTTTCTGCTTTAAAAAAATATGAATATGCAAGTTCTAAGGAGATGCTAGTTGAGAGGTTAATGTAAGAACATAAAATCAGTCACAGATCAGTGTAGACTTGATTTTGTTAGCTTAATCTCATTAATAGCTATTTTGAAAACATAATCTGAAAAAGACTTCATAGCAAAGACAGTAAAGGCTATTAGAAAAAGGCTGAGAAATGAAAAACATAGTGGCGTTCCCCGAGGAAAAGTTACTTTGCCTGCATTTATAATATTTGATGGATTTACTGGGCAAGCTATACTGCAAATTTATTGTAAATAGTACTTGGCCCAAATGGCCAACAGTATTCTCTCTGCTAGTGTTGTTCTCTGTAGGCATTTATGGAACTTTCACTGTTGTGATGATTTTGCTAAAAATGTTTTGCAGTTTGAAAGAATATCCCGAAACTTTTCTGCTTGTATAGAAAAGGCTGGTGAGCTATTCTCATTACCTTATATTCACTGGTAGACACTTGGCCCATTGTGACCTCCTTCTTCCATAGTTTCTCCATCAGAGTCATGCTATCAAAACAAAAGAAAAAAAATATTGTGTTAAGTCTGGACATATCAGTGGAACCTGATATATCACAAAATTTGATTATTTTATTTTATTTATTTTTTTTTTATGTATCCATTTCACTCATCAAAATCATAGGAAAACTTCTACAGAAGCAAAAGTCAGTAGGTTACTTAGAGTAAGGAGCAAGACGACTTCACTATTTTTCACAATTCACTTCTGTGATAGATTTTCACATGGCTGTGTTTAGAAACCTTTGCAATAAGAATGTTGTCCGTAACTGTAACTTACGCTCTACAAACAGGCTAGTGAATTGGCTTAGAGACTAAGTCAAAACACTTGAGTGAAAGCAGGCTTGTGGATATGATTTTCCATTATCTTCGTATGTTCTAGCTTATCCAGTTATGTCTTCAAGTGTGAGAGAGTCCTGTGATAGTTTGAGCAGCATAATGGAACATAGTTTATGAAAAGGGCAATGAAGAAAAGAACCTGTAGTTTTGGAGCTGTTGATGGTGGGACAAAGATGATTTGTCTTCCCTGGAAGCATACCTTTAGTTACCATATTAGCAGAGTGTGAAATTTGGCTTACACCTACATAAAGTAAATCAATTTCAGGAGGATGTGCTATTAGTTATAAAAAACAATAGCATTTCACAATGACTTCTGGAGTTTTAGGATGTTGGGGATTCTTTTTCTCTCTTAACTGAAATCTGAGCTTTTTCGTCCTTCAGTCTTTTCATAGAGAGCTTCTTCACAACAAGATTAGTAACTGGTAACCACTACTGGAGGTGTTTGATTGCATACTCTTCCTAGATGGATGAGTTTATCATGAGGCGAGGTGGAACAGTGTGTATTGCCCTCCTGGTGTTCATGTTGCAAAGCCTGACATAAACTGCTCTCTGTGTGAGACTTGCCGTTTGGGGGACAAAGTGTATCTTCTCAAGTAGTTTTATTTGATCTAGGCATCATCTAGTGTTACAGTAAGTGGGAAGGCATCATTGTTCTTTCTTTTTTATCTAGAACAGCAACACAACATTACTACAATGAAAAAAAAATCTGTTTTTTCCAATCTGCTGCAGTTTGATATTTTTCTCAGCTACTTTTGAAGCTAACAACTAAAGTACTATTTAACATGAATACGTTAGAGAAAAGTAAATTGGCACTTTCTGTAGAATACAGCAATTTGCATTCCCATGTTCTTCCCTGTTTCTGACAGCAATCTGTATTACGGTCTTCAAAATTTAAGTATTTTTTCCCCATAGAAATCTCATCTTGTTTTTCCTGGTGCTTCAACCAGAAACTTGTCCATTAAGAGATTTATTTCTTTTAAATACTGATAAACTTTTGCTGACACAGTTGCTCTTGTAATCAGACTCATAATTATACTCTGTTGTCTGTTTTTAAACTATGGCTTTTAATTCTTTAGCTCGAGCAACTGAGAATTTAGTTAGTTCAGTCCTCACATGTAATTTCCAACCACAGCACTGCAGTGATACTTGCTTTCCTTTATGACATGGTATCTTCTTCGGCTTCTTAACCTTTCCTAACTTCAGTCCCCTGTAATATTTCTTTTTCATCATCATTAAGTTATTGAAAGAAAACAACACTGATTTCTGTAAAGCTTTGACATTTTGGCAATTTTGTAAATAAAACTCCTTAGAACAATTAATGCAATGAAATAAAAAAAATGTGGTGGTCTTTTGTGAATCTTAGGTTTTGCTACTCTGAAGATGCTGTGTCAGTGAATGAACTAGCGTGGGGGATTTGAAAATACAGCCTCTGAAAAAAATTGTTTCTTTTGTGCCTGAAGTTAGCTGGAGAACAACTATAAGTAAATGCAAAGGTGAAAAATCTATGCTGCTTGTACCAAGGCATACAACATAAGGCTCCTGGGGCTGTCTTGGTGAGGCTGAAAGAATATTCTGAGAATTAGCCCTGCGTACTTAAAAATGTTTGTATCATGAGTTTGTTGCTGTTGTCAGTGGCATGATATACTGGACTAGGTGATCATTTGATCTAATTCATTTGATGGGAACTGTTCTCAGATTCATGCTAATTTTTTGGCTGAGAGTTGTACAGGTTGATTTTATGCTGCTTTTTTTAGAGAGGGACTTGGGGAGAGAGGAGAAATGTGTTTTATGGGATTTTAAAGAGAAAGTGGTGATAAAAATCTTTCTGAAAAATTCAGGATCTCCTTTAGCTCAGCACTGAAAAGAATTAACTTGTGGTCATATGAAATAGTTTGTGTGCTGAAAAGGAAGAGATCTGAGATTCATTACTATATCTTAGTCTAATAGGTGGAAAAATCTACTTCATTAAAAAATTGAAGTGAACAGAGGGAGAAATAGGTTCATGTCTATCAAGTGGTTTTAGTTACTGCATTAAGAATGTATCAGCATACAGTAAAATGCTTCAGCATAGGATTTGTGCACATCCTTCTATTGTAGAAAGATAAAATTTAAGGTTGCCCTGTCTATTCCAACAGGATACATGAACAATGTGGCAACACAACATTAAAGGCATTTACTATGTATAATTGTAAAATAATACCAGTAGGTAAATGTGAAAAGGATGTTTTGAGAGCAATTCCTAGATTTTGCATTTGTAAAATAAACACGGCTTTAAAAAATGATTTTAGGTTTTGGATGACAGTAAAAGAAGTACAGAATGCCAGAACACCAAAGCAACTGTACCGGATCAGAGCAGTAATCCACCTAGTACTATTTCTTTCTTTGATGGTGATTAGAACCACATGCTCAGAAGGAAAATGCTTATAATGGGCAATTAAAGGATCTGCACATAGCAGGCTTTTTCCCTCTGCCCTCCCTCCCCCAGTTGCCATAAATTACTGCGTGGCCTTTACTCTGACGTGCGAGTCTGACAAAACCTAGAAGGAACAGGAAATGACCTAAGTGTGGTTTTAGCTAGTTTTTTTTCATTACCTACAGAAGAAGAAAAAAAAGCCCCTTCTTTCTCCTTATAGACAAAACACCTTTTAGAACTTTTTTGAAACATTTGAAGATCTTAAAAAATGTTAAAATGAAGATGGGATCAAACAAGAAGCAACAAGAAAACTGAAAACTGTACAGCAAAGTAGAAACTGACCTGCTGATACTCCTGGTTACAAAAGCAGAAGTAGCATGTCTTTTTAAATACAAACAAATGAAACAAACACACAGAAAAAAAAAACCCAACCAAGCAAAAAAAGATTTTTCCACTTGCAGGGGGTAATATAAACTTGAATAAGCCTTCTGAAGGCTTATTTGAAACTTGAGTGTAACAAAATGGAGCATTTTTGCTCTGTTTTTATAACTATGCTAAGTACAAAGTTACTGAAAACAGTAACTAGACACATGAAGACTCTAAAGTGACTTGTTGAAGTTTAGTTAGGTGCAGCTTTTGTCAAAGATTTGTATTTGCAGGGAAGATCAGAATTCTGTGGAGTCTGGTGAAGACATTTTTGGGGCCAGACACCTGTATTTTCCAGTGTTGTTCTTATGTGTCCAGTCAGGAGGTATGTTGCAGGTACTATTCGATGAATTCAGTAGTATTTACTAAAGCAATTAAGTAGACGCAAGTATCTTTCAATTGAAAGAGGATTTTAAATTTCTTAAAAAAAGTGAAGATGATGCCTTTTATGGAAGAATTACGAGAGTCAACAGCAGAATTTAGGATAGGGGATATGGCTCTTTCCTTCAGTACATACATCCAAACCTCAGAACCATGAAAACACACTCAGTTTCTGTTTAAAGATTGTGGCTATCTGCAGACTTCACAGTCTATTAGCCATTTTACAACCTCGGATAAATAAATTGTATAGAGTTGGGAAGTGATAAAATTAGGATTCCAAAAGTATCCTAGTTTTTTTGCTGTCCTATTTATTTTCCTGGGAAGCTTTAGTGGGTGGAGAAATACCATCATGACTCTAAATGCTTTAAATATCACATTGAATACTTTTCCAAGTGCTTTATTTTGTTTTGATTACAATAATTTACTCAAGTGGCTGTTGCTTTGGCCTGTGCAAGACTTCACAACAGAATGTTGTCTGCGTTATCTAAATACTGCTACTTCTGCTTTGACAGAGTCCCTCTTTGGTTGCATCACCTTTAGTCTCATAGTGAATACAACTTTAAATACTTAATAACATACTGTTTTTCAAAATCTGCCTTCTCTACACGAAGAGGGACAAAATCCTTATAAATAAACAAAACAAGACCTCTAGGTTGTACACTGCTTTGTTTGTTTTTGTATCATTAAATTACACAAGTTTAAAAAGCTAATTGATTGTAAGCTGTTACAAGAGACTAATTTAGAAATAAAAGCTATGAGTCTAATATCAGTCTTGTTTGAAAAGCAGTCATGAGAAGAAATGGATAAGTAATGTAAGCTTTAAGCTTTTTCATATTTTACAATAAATCAGCTTCTCATCTGGTTGTAGAATTTTGCTTTTGAATGAGGTGATTTTTTACAGAGTTAATTTCTGAATCAAGTTGCTATGGTGTTGGCTTCATTGTTTAGTTAATTCTATGCTTGGTTGCTATGGAAATACTTATTTACGGAGCTAATGCCTAATGGTGTCAAACAGATGCTACTAGCAACTAGGAATCTTTTATGTTTGATCAATGAAAGACTTGGTCAGAAGTAGAAACTCATTTTTGTACTTGTTTTTCTCCACTGAAGTTTTGGAGCACATAATATGAATGGGTGGTGTCCAATAGGACAAGTTTTCTTTTTTTAACAAGTGTTAAAGCACACCCTGAATCTCCTGAAAAGTATCATAATTGAAAATGAAACTTCCCACTTACCTAGTTTAGGAAATCAAACAGCAATTTTACAAATCTTAACATTGTGTATGACCTTAGATGGCGTGCACATTTCAGCTTAGGGTCTGGAGTGTATTTATTATTTGTTAATAGTTATATTCCAGTTTTAAAATAGATTTCTAGATTTCTAAGCTCTGAAATTTTTTTTTTGTAGCTGTGTATTTTAAATCTCTGCATAAATATGAATATTGTCCTTAGTATAACTCTGCACAAACACAAGTAATTCTTGAGTAACTGAGATGATATGAATTTGTATTTTATAAGTTAAATTATTCTGAATATATCAAGACATGGGTATCTAGCTAAATACAGCTTGAGTTAAGAATTTAAGTTTTTTTGAGAAATGGTTTAAAAATGTTTAGTGTACTTTAATTTAAGTGCTTTATAACTTGAAAAAAAAAGCAAAACCCATAGGCTTTTATTGCATTTAAACATTTACTTTAATCTAACTGAACTGTGACACTCGTGCAAAGAAGATCCAAAAGAACTCCCTCCTCCATGACATCGAAAGACGTATCTGTTACAGTCCCTAGAAACTATGGCTGTGCCATGGTAGGAAAGATAACTTTCTATAAAGAAAAATAATTAAAAACAAACAAAAACCCTGAAGCTCTGTCAGTTTTCACTGACTGTCTTCTCCCATTTCTCATCTGTTTTTAGTTTACTTAGACTATAAGCTTCTCAGAGGAGCACTTTTTTTTTTTTCCTTTTTCTTTGTAAAAATTAATATTGCTTGTTCCTGTTGCTATTCGAACTGTAAGCTGTATTAGGGAAGGCCTTTATTCCTTTATTACTGTTAATTTGTGTACTTTTTTAACAAATGTTTCTGATATTGCTAATGTGTGCTTTGCAAAAGTGCTGTCCATAAGTTTTGGTAGTTCTTGGGTTGATATTCAGCAATCAGGGCCTTTGTCTCTTTTTATTTTTAATTTTTTATTTCTTCCTTCCCTCCCTGCCCCCAGTGAATAGATGGCTTAGAAATAGTGTCAGATAAGTTGATTCTAAAATTCTTGTGTTCTTGTGTTCAAATTGCACGGCAATTTCCCTGGAGAATATGGAAATACTGTTTTCATTGTTTGAGAAAATATAATCAAAGGGATACCTATTGTCAGTTTTCCTGCATATTTCCAGTTAGTGATATGAATTTAAAATCTCCTTAGTTTTGCCTAGACATCCACGGAACTGAATATAGTGCTCATTATTCCGGATAGCAACTCTGTTGAGAATTTGTTGAACTTTAACAACTTTTTAGCCTTAAAAA
>VXBW01008039.1:998277-1052095 GCA_013400375.1 Thinocorus orbignyianus | reverse complement strand
AAAAAAAGTACTTCAAGTGATGTTAATCTCTCTGTTGATACTCTTAGCCTGTTTAGAGTGGTGTGTTTCAGTTTTTCCTAAACGCATCACTGGTCGATGGTGGTAAAATTGGAAAAGGTCACTTGTACTTTAAGAGGTTTTGTAACTTGGCTTGTCTTCTTTGAACTGTGTTGAAATTTATTTCATAGGCTAAATAGATTCAATTATTATAGTTAAAAATAATAAAATCCTTGATTGTTAAATAGTGAGGCATAGTAGTGTGTTTTGTGNTTGGAAGCCCTGATCAGCTTGACAGGCATTTATATAGAAATATAAAACCAGCAAAGTGTGATCATTGCGCTTTGGACAGATTGGGAGACTCTGGGGTTGCAGCCAGGCTGATAAGAGTTCTCCAAGCTGACTGGTAATTTGGTATACATATTTATCAGGGGAGGGCTATACATTTCTCACTTTTCAGAAATTCATCTGCAATATCAGAGCCCACTGCAGTTTTATTTCCAGAGGAGCTCCAGATGTGTGACTTCCTAAGCAGAGGTTTAAGGTGTAGCTTGGTACTTTTATGACTCAGTTGCCTCCCAGATGAGGTGTTTCTTGTTGAAGGAGGTGAGGAAGAACGTTATGTGCAATGGATTACAAAATCTTACTATTACAGAGTGCAGATCTTTCTGCAACAAGTCTTATGGTTGCAAAATCAAAATTGCTCTGCCTAAGACCTATTTTAAGATCTGTTGGTCTGCTGACATTAAGTCAAGATAAACTGTATCCTTTTTACTCCCATTGTAAGATTAATGCGACTGTGGGAGTACTTTGTTTCTTTTGTTGGTGATCCACAGTGGTTAATTAAAGCTTTAGCCGCCAAACTCTCAACAGAAGTAATGCCAAAGTGCTACTTTTTTAATATTGCATATTTAACTTGCAGGGCATGAATTGCAGGGCTAATTAAACTAAGTCTGGTAGGTAGTAAGAAACAAAGTACAGTTTCCTTACAGTTAGAATCTGAATAGAATGATAAGGAGTAAGTTCTTTGAACAGAGACGTTTTTGTAAAGAAGCAGAATTTGTCAGCTGTTAACCTTTAAAACCGTCACCCCCACTCTCAAACCGTTTCAATTCTGCAGAAAGTGTGTTAAGGAATATGCTGCTGGTTTCCGTTCCTTTCTCCCGAAATTGTTTTTATGGGGGAGGCTTTCTGGATTTGAGTGCCATCTTGTGGTGTGTTGTCAGCATCTAAGAAAAGGCAATAATGCCCCTTCATTATTAACCTGTAAAGAAAATAGATTTAATTAGTATAGAGATATACCAAGTTGTATTTACCATCGCAAAACATTCACTGTCTGGTGATCTGCATTTTTTCCATTGTGCTTAGCAGAACACAGTGCTACTTTAGGCCTAAAATTTCCATCAGCTCATTTTAATTACTTCAAAGTGTGGCCCATGGAATGAAACCTGAAAATTTTACAAAATAGGCTGAGGTATCCTGCTAACTGTGTTAATATACTACATCTGTCTCTCTCAGGAAGTATGAATTCTAATTAATGGCTATGTATAGTGAATAAAAAAAAAAATCTGTTAGCAACATGAAGGTAAATTTAAGTCCTGTTGATTTCAACCGGTTTAGTTTCTTTGCTGTAAATTGATATCAGTGTAGAAGCTTAAATCTTCTGGTTAAAATGACAACAGAAAGTTTTCTATCATGAATCCAAGATATGAAATTTTTCATTTAAATACAATTGTGTATAAAACGGCTCCCTAACATGTAAAATATCAAACCATTATTTGCACTGAAAATAGATTATGCATGTGCATATTATTTTACCTTGTGTGTACTAGGTGAATATGGGACACAAGATATAGCAGTAACACATTCCATTGGAAATTTTCTGCCTCTGCAACTTTGAGCCTATCTCTTTACTACAGCAGGACTAAAGCCAAAAGGAAGGTTTTGAACCTTGATTGACCCCCAAAATTATAACAGTATAGCTTATGTGAGTGTGCATGTGTGTACATACATGTAGACAAGAGCTCCCCATGTCTTAAAGAAGGTTGCATCAGTAAAAGTAGTTGCAGTTAAAGGTTTGGTACAGAAATGTTCTGGGATTAGCAAGAGCATAGGTATTTCATTAAGATCTCATATATGACAAACAAAGAAATAAAGTTAGCTAACAGACCACATATTTAAAAGAAAAATAAAATATTAGATGAGCTTGAGGGAAGGAAACCTCTGTTTCCTTTGTGCCTGCTAATGGAGGTTGCAAGATTGTGAGCAAGCTGACGCAACTTCGTGGACCATTAGTACCAAAGGTTGCTGATACAACTAACAAAACTCAAGTGAACACCTGATCTCTGTTGCTGGTTGAGTCGAAAGTCAATGAAGCAGATTAATGCAATCTCTGTGTCTGAGCTTAGGAGGACAGAATGAAAACAAAGATTTACCTGTGTTTGATGCATACAGTATGAAAAAACGTCAATGTGGAAAGAAGAACTTGAGAGTAAAGAAAAACAAAACCACCCAACATACCCAGATGGACAACTCATTCTAGTTTGTTATAGGAGAAAATCCTCTTCATCTTTACCACGCTAAAACCAAATGTGTCACACAAAATGGTTATGGCCAGATAATGTCAGTCATTATCTTAGTGCTAAGAGTTATCTCCTGTGCTTGGGTTTTTGCTTTTGTTTTTTTTAAAGAAAAAAATATCAATGAAGAGATGGTAGCTAGGTTAATCACATAAAAAGCCCCCAAAACTCAATTTCTTAAATCCTTAGTTCTTGATTTGGATCTGCTTGCTTTACACAGTAGGACTTTCTGATATAGCATAACTTACTTCCAGTTTAAGGATGTGCTTAATGATAGACCACTTTTCATAACAAGTAGATGTCATAACTGTTCACTTTAAACATGGTTTAAAGGTATCTCTATGAAGATATCAGAAGAGAAAAAGAGCCTTTAAGTGCTGTCCTTGCCTGTGTACTGTTGACACGTCAGCCTGTGTTTCTTTATCGACACTTTCTGCACCTTCTGCTGGACAAGTGCCGGGCTGGAACACAGTGTTTTCACCATGAAAGTGCTATTAGTATTAGAGGAACAAAACCAAACGTGATCCTTACCTGTAAAAATAAGCAGAAAAAACTACAGAACTGCAGAACATGAACTACCAAGTAGTATTTGGGTATTGGGTATTTGTGCTCTGTAGCTACAGAAAAGAGGGGAAAAAAATGAGTTATCTTTATATTTGTTTAATTTGTGCATCCATGTTCTGCAAATGAATTTATTTAACAGAGAATAATAAGAACTTGTCAAGAAGACCCAAAGACTGAATACTCTGGATACACAACAAATATCTGAATTTCATTTCTTGTGTGTTGTTTTTATTTTTTGTCAGTATAGAAGAAAAATTAAGTGAATGCTCTTGACATACTTAATGCTAATAGTATCTTCAGGTTGTGTTGCAGATGTTCTTTTGTGGGTTTGGTTTTGTGCAGTCATTCAGAACATGTAGATTTTTAAATATTTTCAAGGAAAACCTAACAAAGCCTCCTGCAAGAAAATGCTTTTGAAATTACCAATTTTTAACCTGAGATATTGGGGAGCTTCATGCTTTTTTAAAAAGTACATTATGTTAATGTAATGCTTTCTCCACTGTATTTACAAAGTAGCTACTGTTTGAACAGTTCTGGAAAGGAAGAAATATAAAATATATTGGGAGTTTCAGATTCAGATTTCCTTTTATAAGTTGAGGTGAATAAAAGTAGGAAAGCACTTTCATGATCTAATTTAGCGTACATGTTAAATGATTTAGGAACAATTCAGAAATATTGAAATAAGGCCATATAATTATTCTAGCATCAAAATATTTCTGTTGCGTGCAATTTCTTCAAACTCTTCTTTAGGACTTTTACTGGGGTAGCGTTTACTGAGAAAATGGCCTAAGTTCCATATACATGAATGCGGAAGCACTTTATATTACTTCACATAACCAATATTTATTCCATTGTTGCTTTTTCAGCATTAGCATATCTCTTATTACTCTTCTTTTTTTCTTTTTTCTTTTTAATTTTTTTTTTTGCTTTTCCTTTACAGATGATACTTTGGGATTGGGATTTGAAGCAATGGTACAAGCCCTATTATCAGGTCAGTGTATTAGGAATCTAATTATTCTTTTGTGAAATGTGATTGAATACAGAGTTCACTGTAAATTGTCAGATTTCCGTGTTCCTGTTGATGATTTGTTTATCTGAGTTGTTCTGGTATACTCTAGCTCTGTGTAGCAGAGGCTTGATATTTAGCAGTTGACAGGGAGCTACGTTCTGTGGGGTGTATGAGAACAGTATCACACCTAAGATAAGAGTGTGGTTGTTTTAAATATCCATTTGCATAAGGTTAGGGAGTGATTCTCCAGCAATACCACCAAACTCAGGTCTATCATGTTGTCATCTTTTGTCTTAATTGTTTGTTTTTCCCCTCTCTTGTATCAGCAATGGCATCTAATCAGCTATTGTGGTTCCTGTTCAGATAATTGTGCCAAATAAAAACTAATTGTTTCTTTGACAGAATTATTAGGATTTGTTTCAGTAGACTCAGAGTTAATGAAAGTAATGAGGCCATGGAAATTGCACCTCTCTCAGGGGCTTATAACAGTTTGGCCACTAACACTTTTGTTGATATTATTGGAAGAGATAGAACACCAAGTTTAATTTTGAGACAAAGTAATAAAAAACTGAGATAAAAAAGTTGGCACCGCATCTTTATGTCAAATAGAGAAAAAAAACCCCAACCCTGAAATCTAATGTTGAATTCTGAAATACCTTTTTTCTTGTGTGAAAAAACTCTGCAAAATTTGGTGTCTGACTGTGTCTATATGAATATATTTTCTTTAAATGAAAAATACATTACATTGATTTTTTTTTTAAATTTATTTTTTAAATTTGAAATTGATAAAATGCTTACTTAAAACTTAAAATGCTGTGAAATGTTTTGACATGTTAATAGTTTGCAATATTTCCATCTATTCTAGAATGCTGGCAGTGGAAATGGAGTTGATCTTTCAGTATTAAATGAGGCTCGGAGCATGCTAACAGACCTGCTGACTGACCCATCCCTTCCACCACAAGTGATTTCTTCCCTTCGAAGTATTAATAGCTTGATTGGTGCTTTCTCAGGCACATGCAGGCCAAAGGCTAGTCCATTCACACCATTTCCTGGTTTCTTCCCCTGTCCTGAAATAGAGGATCCTGCTGAAAAAGGAGATCGAAAGCTGCTCAAGGTCAAATGAATAATTTTCGTTTGTGTATGTGTTGCAATTTAAAAAAAAAAAAATCAAGGAAAATTTATCTGGAAAGAATGCCCCTGTATGGATAGTAGCTTCTTTACTGGAGTTCCTGTGAGCTGTGTTTAAGATCAAAAGAGAGCAGCTGTGAAAACACATTGAGTGAAATGTAGATAGGTATCGAAATGCATATTCAAGTGGTTGATAGCTAGACAGGTAAAAGCACTGGTTTGCACTCTGAACACATGATTGCTCAAAAAAAACCCCACAGAATTAGGCAAACTAAAAGAAAATATAAGATGAAGATGTTATGTTCTTATGATATGGCACTACCAGGGCTGTTCTTGATTCTCCCACATTCTTGGTATGACAGTTGCTGTCAGTGTGTCTTTTTCATTGATGTTTTTATCCAAAGAAATTTACTCTTATGAACACCAAACTAACCATCAGACAGAAGCAAAGAAACTATGTAAAATGAAATAGATCTTTTCTTTCTGTGCTGCATAATCATGTTATGTGACCAGTGTGCAAATCGACTGTCACTTCTCCATTATTTGGGTAAATAAGTGAAAGCATGGGTGACATTTTATAGGAATCTGTTATATCTAAATGTCATATCTATATGACATTTTGAGGAATGTGTTGGAAAAACATTCAAATACAGAAATTGATATTCTTCCAGTTGGACCAGAGGGGTTGGATTTCAGAGTAGAATTGTTTTTTACGTATTTTAATTTTGGGAGAGAAAAAAAGAGACATGAAAAATAATTATTCATAGTAAGAAAAATAATTTGCATGTTTTTTATTTTCTTGAGCAATAAGACAGAATGTAAGATACCGTACTTACTGTTTTACTTCAAAAAATAAACCATAAGCAGTTTTCACAAACAATAAATAAAAATTTAATATCTGTTTTTAATTACATAGATTTTAACCATGGTTAAATTACTCAATAGGGATTAAATAGCAGGAATAGCTTGCCAACGTCGCAGCTGAAACGAACTCCAGGAGTTTCTGGCATTCCACCTATAGAATTAACGTCGTCTAGATGGGAACGGAGTAATAGCAAGAGATCTCATCAGGAATATAGCACATCCAGGTAAGCACTTAACCACATTTAAAGGGCAATAATAAATGTAGACTTTCTAAATTGTACTTGTCTGTAATGTTGAAACTTGGCAGTGGAAGTATTTAATGTGAAATCTTGTGAATTAGTCTCAAATTCTGCCAGCATATACTGGAAAATGTTTCAAGTTAATTATACGCTTTGTAACTCTGATCTTAAGTACAAATCAGGTCATTCTGAGGTTGAATGGCATGCTTTGTTATAATAAGTAGGCCTGCACATCAGTTTTAGTAGGAATTGGAAAAAAAAAAAAAAAGTCCAACACACATGATTGCAAAACAAACTAATTTAACCTCTAAACCTTTACTGAATTCCTTCTTCCTTTTACTTAAAATATGTATCACTTTCCAACTTCCACATACCCCAAAATTTGTTTTCTAATTAAAAAGATGACATAACTTTCTTGCATTTGGTAGCCACTGTTGTGTGTATTGCAACATTTACTATTCCTATAGTCATCAGGCAGCAGGAAGGTGGATTAAGCAAGTCTTCTCTTTTCTACTTGTTAGTCAATATGGTGCAAATAAAGCTTTTCCTTCCAGAATTAAGATTACATTTTTAATTAGGTTTAAAATAAACATTCTTTTTTTTCTTTTTTTTTTTAGATGTTGTATTTGAGGGAAATTTCGCATATTCAGTTTTATTTAAATGTGTAAATATGTATGGATTTGCTCAGTATATTCTAAGAAAAGTACAACAGATGGTTTAAATTGTGTTGCAGTTTAAATCTGTAAAAATGTATGTGGTTTTACTAGTTTTTTAACACTTAATATCTCTAAAGATTTTAATAGTTTTACATAGATCATAGGAAAAGTGTAATAGATGTATTTTTCTAAAGAAAATACAAGTCATGTTGATAACTAAGAATTACTTATGTAAAAGAATTTATTTATCAATATTATATTTAATTTTAAAGTGAACCATTGAATAATTTTGCCCTTTTTAGTGGCATTTTCCCCTTCAATAAAATAAGCTCTTCAGGCTTTTACATAATAAAACTTACTTAATTTTTGTGTATAAAATATACTTGAAGATGCTAGTAGAAGCTGTAGTAGTTTAAGGACTGTATTTTCATGCTGATGTGGTTATCAGTGTTTGAAAGAATCTCTCCAGTTACGTCCACTGGAAATAACCAGAGACCAGAGAAGTTGCTATAAACTTACAAACAGTGGAACTTCATTTTGAGGCTCAGCACTTCTGGTGCAGACGCAGTGTACATTTACAGAGGATTTTCCTTACAACTCCTACCAACCAAAGAACCTACTAAAGCTCACGAGATTAAAAGTAGCAATATAGAAAACACCCTTACACATACTCCATCACTTCTAAATTCTCTCTTGACCCTGATGACTAGCACTTTGTATTAGTCACGTTCCTCTGCCCTGCTTCTGGCCATGTGCATGTAGCCCTTGAATATGTGTCGGCTTTTTTGTGATTTGTGTCCTGCCTTTCAGAGTTCTTGACAATACTTACACTGTCCCTTTTCCATTGCATCTTTCAGTGATTGTTCTTATTGGTTTTCCTTTAACTTTTACCATAATCATCTCAAATCCCCAAATGGGTGCTTACCTTACCGATAAGGTTAGATGAAATAGCCGAACTGGCAAAGCTATTCCTGCATCAAAAGAAGCAGTCCTTCTTTCCTACAGCACTCAGTGCCATTGGCTCTGGCTCTTGAGTCAGCCCCTTAAATTGTAAGAAAAATAACAACAATAAAAAGTCAGGTTTTCCTACCTTAGGAAGATGATTCAGCCCAATGAAGGACCTAGTGACTGTTGGAAGAGAAGCAAGGAGAGGCAAGAGTAGGCTAGGCTTATAGTAAAAAAGTTGAGCAAAACAGCAAGCTGTTCACTAAGAGGAAAGCTTATCAAAAATCAAAACACTTTTTTAGCGTACAATGACTACTTTCAACTGAATTCTAGCTGAATTGAGAAAGGTAAGATACTACATACTGGTAAAATAAGTTAATATTGTTACAATAATAATTACAGTGTACAATTGTAATATTGTACACTGTCTGTACTCCAGACAGTGGTTCCACAGCAACTCTTGAGAGCTGCGGTTTTATTTTAAGGAAATTCTCAATTTGGTTTCTCATTCAAATATTAGTTCAAGATGAAGTGACCTTACTTAATATAGTCTTCCTACTCTAAGTACTGCTGCAGCATTTTATGTGGTTTAAAAAAATACGTGTGAACTATGGTAGCTTGACAGTGTCCAAATAGTGAAAAGTTCAGTCTGTCCCAGCTGTCAACCCAGATATTTTTTAAAGTTGACTAACATGTCAACATCAGACTTCAGAAGAAAACATCTGTATTTATACTTTAACTCACTTTTTATATTTATATATTTAAACAAACAATGGGAGAGAAAGTATTATTTCCATATTTGGTTTCTATTTGAAATCTGATTAAACAAGACAAAATCTGTTTTGGTTAATACTGTTTTCCCATACTGCAGTGAAATAATTAGTTTTACACAGAGTATTTTCACTTCAACGTACATCTCTGCAGTTATACTTAATTGCATATCACACTTTTTTTTGCTTATTGAAATACGTAATTGGAGTTTTGGAGTGCAGTTTCATGTCTAGAACAGCAGATGGCATAATTCAACAACTGAGTTTAACAGCTTAGCTACTGAAGTATGACTTTATGTCGAAACTGGCTTTAGCTTTCAGATGATAATAAATAAAATGATTAATTATGTATGCAAAATTTATTTGGAAAGCAAGCCATGGCTGCCTAAGATTGTTGTGATATTTTCAAAGCAGCTAATCTTTTACATGTTTTCAGATCTGTTAGAAAATACTTTGTTTGTTAAAGCATTTGAGAAAAGTAAATACCATGTCAGAAAGTAAAACCTGTGGCACATGGTCTGAATGTACTTGTGTCATTTTACGCTCACATAAAATTGTCTGTTGCTTTCAGCTGATACCCAGCAGGTTTATTCCATATAATTGACAGATTTTGAATTCAACTTTTTCTAGTACTCTCTTGTTCTTGAATAGTAGTGGACCTGTAACAGAGCAGTCTGGCCATTTTATAAGCATTTTATTTAATAAAAATGGAAGACAAGGTAGGAAAGAAAAAAATTCTTACTGTTTCATTTCAGCCAAGGATCTCATTCAAATGGGTCTTTTGGTGCAAACTTGCTGACAATACCAAAACAAAGATCATCTTCTATGACATTGACTCATCATATAGGTTCCAGACGAGCAGGTAAGATCGTGCAATTTGTATAGCTTAGTGGCAGGATGTCAAGGTAGTAGTTGGTACATCATGTATTAGGATTGGTTTTTTTCATGTAAATATAGTAGTAAAATAACATCAGCATGTTGCATATAATTTAAAAAATGTTTTATTTTTAAACTGCTTCTAAGAAAACTCAAAATTACAGTTCACATCAACTTTGTAGAAATCTCAGTTATTCACCTAATGCTATGTAGCTGCTAAATATTGTGATACTCAGTATGGTTGGTACCTATTGACTCCTAGATACCTGATAGCCATCGAAGAGGAATATTTAAACGCATTTTGGAAGGAGTTGGAGTAGATTTGATACTAACACTGTCAGTGTAATATGATAGTAGATTCTGGAATAGCAGTGCTGAAATAATGTGTTTCAGTATTTCAGGTATTATAATTTGTCTATTTGCCCACATTAAGTGAAGACTTGAAAATTACTTCTTTTTGACATTTATGCTTACCTATTTTTTGCATGATTTAAAAACAACAATCTGTCTAGTAATTTTGTTTTATAAAAGTTTAAATACGCAGGTTGGGTTGAGAGGGATCAACACACTTTTTAATTTTTAGGTTTTTTTTAAACCCAAAACCTTCCTAGTTTTCTCTGTATTACTTCCTGATGGTTTGGTTCTTTCCCTTGTACTCTTCCAAACACCAGGAGATGAGCAAACTCAGGCTAGATCTGCACGGAAAAACATGGTTGTACATTCTCAGTGGTTCTGACTTCATAAAAAGCTGGGCTGCCTTCTGCACTTTTCTACTTTGAATCTTGTGGAAAGTGCAGGGTGCAATGATGTGCGTGAAAACCTGCTGAATGTGTGCATCTAAAAAGAGTGAAATGAAGTAACTAACATTAGAGTATCAAACTGGTTTAGTTCTGGAAATGAGTTTACAAGTTGCTTCTCACCTTTCTGGATCTTTCTTTGCAGCAGTGAAGTTACATTTGCTTTCTAAAACTTCTGTCTCTGCACCTAGAAATATAAACTTTGAAAAGTCTTGTCTTTAATGTAACAAAATATAATTACATGATACTCTTAGGGTTTATGAGTTAAGTCAGTGCAGCCTACGACACTGTTGAAAATGTATAATCTATACCTTCCTCATTTAAGGGCAATACTGTGCATTCTCTTAGTAAGCTGTTATTGGAGCTGTACAGTCATAAGACTTACGATGGAGTTTTTGCAGCGCAATAGGTGACTGAGCATTGGAGAGTCCACAGCAAAATACCTCGTTATTTTGCTGCTCATAGGCACTTTTATTCTTTTTGATCAAAGTATATTTACAGTGGCGCTAACTTACCTTGAACACTTGTAGAAACCATATGTTTTGTATATTTTCACAAGCAAAGGAAATGATGTTTTGGCTTAGTGCAACATTTTATTAGGCACATGTTAGGCACAGAGTAGCTGAAGTCCAGATTTACCAGTTTGCTTTCCTAAGTTTCACAGTCAGAAGCCTGAAGTAAACCCTAGCTTATTGTTTGAACAGTAATGGGGAATTTCATGGACCTAAGGAAGATGGAGTTGTTTGGTTGTTTTTATCTCTAGTCACCCATAAGCAAACTGTATTTTTTTCCCAGTGGCCTATTAGGCAGATTTAGATAGATTATCATGCCAATAAAATAAATGTATGTAACTGTCAAAAAAAGCCAGTATCTGCCCACTTTGATCCCTTGCTTCAAAAATATGACTACAACATTTAGGGTTTTTTACTTTGTTTTCAAAAATGTCCTGAAGCATATATTTTCTTAATTGCAAAACAATGAGGTAAAAGATTTTTGTCTAGGTCAGTTCTCAATACTGAATTGGTTTTAATGTATGTTTTTTTCTGAAAAATTTATAAGAGTGATCTTGAATCAGAAAGGAATATTGAAAATTTCAGCTACTGATAAAGTTTTGCCAAAGCTAAAACCAAACCAAAACCTTTGACAGCCAGACTTACAACACATTACATAGTTTGCCCGTTCAGATGTCTTGCCTAGGCTGCTGCATAGCTGTAGCTCTCAAAACTTGCAATAGATCTAGCTACTTTATATGTTTTTAACAGTGTGAACTATACACTGTGTTTTGGAAGCTTGCACATTCTTTAGAACTGATAAAGATTCTTGTAATTTAATCTGTCTTTCTAAACAGTAATGCTTTTATTGTTATCTGAACACCGTGTAATGTTTGTTTTGGAAGGTGCTTCTCCTGGCCTGAGTCCTGTGGGTTCACCTAGTCATGGATCTGTCTCCAGTGGGGCTTTCAGCAGCTGGTCACCTGTAGAATTTCCTGATACTGCTGATTTTCTTACAAAACCAAGCATTAATATACATAAGCCTCCAGGATACACATTTAGCCCTCCAGATTTTCAGCAGCAAGTTAAAACACCTCTAGCTTATATGTGTAGCAGGTACTGTAAACTCTGTTACATTTTTAGTAACTTCATAGGTGTTGAAAAGAATATAGTTAAAATGAAAAAATAGAAAAATACCTATATGTCTACTGGTATTGGAAAAAGGCATATGATGTCATAATAATCTGTAGTTATATTATTCCGGGGAGAGTAAAGAATGCTGTAGGTGTGCTATTGATTTGAAATGGCTCATCTTTGAAAACAGCAGTTAATGTGAAGTAACAATATTTTACAGATTGTTAAAAAAGGAGGACTTCCTACCTAAGAATTGAATTCTGTATTTCTGAATTATTTCGAAATAATTAGCTCTAATTACTAATTCATGGAGGTGAGGCCAGGGGAGGTGATACTTGATTATTATTGAAGTACTGACTAAATCTGTATGTGCCACATTTAGGAGAAAAGTGCTAAGGTCATTTGGTGAAGTAACCTTCGAAATCATGCCTTTGTAAGAAAAGAAATTAGCAGATATTTTTCAGTGCAGCACAGCAGTAGCAAAAGAAGAAAATTACTAAATGTTGTAAATATTTTTCATGTATTCTATAAGCTGTGGACGTCAGATACTCAAGCCTGTTCCAACACCAGAACCAGAAATGGAAGAATATAAAGAATATAAAGACAGAAAATCAGGTGGGATTTTAAAACAGACAAATATTAGATATCAACTTTCTTTTTTTTTTTTTTGTTAATGACAATTAAATCAATGTTTTATATCTCTACATGAAATTTTTCCTACACTTTAAGTAACTCATATGCATATATTTATTTTAGTTTGTGATTTAGAATGATCAAGATAATCAAATATTGCCTGCTTCAGAATAAGGATTTTATAATAGATTTCTGCTCATAGCTTCTTAGTTCTGTATCCCATATATCAAGCCAGTTCTTTGCCATATGAGCTAAAGTAATCACTGAACCAATTTTTACAAGTAAAAAGTGATGCTCCTAGCATTTCACAGTCTTCAAATATGTTTTGTCTAATAAATTTTGGCCTTTACAAAATTTTGGAGTTAAATTCTAAAATAAAAATGGTTCAGGAACAAACTATTGTTTCTATTTCCGTGAAGAGTCTGTATGTCGGTTCAAGAATTATTAGACATTATAATTTACAAATAAATTATTGATATAGTATTTTTGTATGTATTTTCTTTAAGGTGAAATTGGAAGTGCTAGTGTAACAAAAGAATCTTTCCACCATACAGAGAAGAAAAAAGATGAAAGGAAGGAAATGATCAATCAAACACAAAAGAATCTGCTTGTAAGCACGTAATTGCAAAAAGACTTGCAGTATCTTTTATCAATACTTTATTTCTTTATCATTTCTAACAAGCTGTTAAGAGGTTTTTGCATTGCTAAGAATTGTAATCTCTAAAGGGAAATGGTGCATCATTGGAATTCAAATTTTTGTTAAACAATTGTGTATTTTCAGCTTACATAAATTTCACTAGCAAATGACAAGAAAGATAGTGATTATATTAATTTTTTTTTGATCAAAATTAATTTCTGTACATTTAATGTTGATAGTGTGCTCAAACACTGATTGACTAGTATTTCCTTTTGGAAGTGTAATGAAGTTTCAGTGAGACTTACAAAGGAATGTTCATACAGTGCAGTATATTGGAAGTGCAGGAAGACAGATGTTTTAAAGTTTACTAACATTTTGTTTTTAGAAATAATTTTTTTAAAACCTTGTTCAATTAATGAACTATTCAAACTCAGTAAATATTTTGTTAGCCTATGCATGTTTTTGCTTTGTTTTATTAACTCATCCTGTTTACAAGAAAAAAAAAGAAAAAAGAATATTTCACACCACCTCAGAAAGCCCTGAAATCTGCTGCTTCAAAATATGAGATGTTAAGCCCTTAACTGTGCTATTTGTACTGTTGATTTATGATTTTCTCATAGCTGTAGGTAGAGCACCATTCACTAAGTTCAATAATGATTTGTAATTTTCATGGCTTTTTTTGCCAATACAACTGTAAAATTAGTTTTCATTGTTATTTTAAAGACAATAAATTGTCTTACTCTCACACAGGTGGAGCAGAGTGCTACATTAGAAACATTATTAGACCATGATTCACTAATAGAGAAGATGAGCAACTGGAATTTCCAAATTTTTGACCTTGTACAAGAAATGGGAGACCAGTCTGGACGGATTCTTAGTGAGGTTTGTTGTCTTTTATTATATCAGGGAGGATGTATAAAGCTGTCATGCTTATATATTTTACTTAAACCATGAAGAAGTTTTCCAGTCAATATATATTATGAATGCTAACTTGAAAAGTAGAAACATAATTGCTCATGTATTTCATTTCATTATAAAGCATAAAAAGTGATTTATCTATAGACAACTTGCTTCAAATTTTCTGAATTTTCTCAATGTAAAAATAGGTTTGCTTCACACTTACTAGGTTTTGCAGTAATATGCCATTTCCTATGAAAAAATTGTCTCCTGCTTTCAGAATTACTACCTTGTTTGTCAACTGTATCTTTTTTCTTTATTTCAGTAAAATATTTCTGCCAGAGCTACACCTGTGGGGGAAGACAAGTGATCTTTTAGGCAGTCTTTTGCCTCTTGATCCTACAAACAATGGGATTTTTTTTCCATGCTGCTTTCTGCATGTAGTATCCCTTTTATCTCTTTCTGACTTATTACTAAGCTCTTTCATGCAGTTTCATGTTGTGCTGAAGCCAATCTACTGGCAAGTGCAAAAGTATGATCCTGTTTGTTCTTTCCCAACCTCTCCCATTCATCAGTGTCATCTAGAAGTTTCTGTCTCTTTATGCTGGATTTAGCAATCATGGAGCTATAGTATGAGCTGGATTTGCTTCTGATCTGACCACAAAATATTTTTATTGGCAATATCTTGGTTTCCTACCCTGCAGTAGAATGCATGTTATACTCTTGCTCAAGGGTAGTGTTAGAAACAATCAGCTGGAGGGAAGGAAACTGATCAGAAGCACTCAGGTACAGTTGGAACCATAGTCCTGCCCCTTTATTGAAGACAGGAAAAAACAATGGGATTAATTTAATTTTTGTCATTAGATGCTATCTTTTCTTTCATAATACAGAATAATTGGGTATTATTTTAAATCTTTAGTTAGTCTTGTTTGATCGAATGTTTTCAGGTCTTTTGTCACCTCAGTTAGTGACAACTATTAATGTACATACTAGAATACCACAATGCACTTGTGAGTGGTGTCCTTACTATAGTATACTAATATTCTGTGGTCCACATTAGCTTGTGTTTCATTTGTGTGCAATCTAGGGGATAGTTAAAACCTGTAAGTACTTAAGTGTGCAGGTTTCTACTTAAGTCTACCAGAATTTCTGTATCAGTTCTTCCTGATATTGTATCTATGTGTACTACTTCTCCTCCTGCCCCAGTCCTTTTGTCTCTTGTGCTGTAAGCATCTGATATATATCTTAATTATGAGCCAATTAAAAACTGTGTTTTATGATGACCAGCTGTAAGGTTCTCAGATTAGGTATGTGTAAGGGGAATGATTGGGACAAGTGGACAGAGTGATGTCTCCTCATTTTGCTCCCATGTTTCTTTGAGCACCTCCCACACTTCAGAACTCGTTCTTACTCTCAAATTTCTGGGAAAGAAGTGACAAAAATGAGTAGCAGTGACTTGTTTTGAAAGGCTTTCTTAATATTTGCAGTCTTGGAGGGCGGGATTAGGTCTTTGTAGTCACAAGTTCTATTTGTAAACCAAAATATATTTTTACAGTATATACACGTGTGAGTATTCTGACTACATTTTTGAAATATTTTTTTTCTCTTACCAGCTAGCTTTGTTAAAAGTACCTAAGATAAGTTACAATGAATAAGAGAAATAAGATTTATTTGCCAAAGTCTCAAAAATAAATACGGTATTGGGTTTTGTTTTTTTTACGTTAATGGCTCAGCTAGTATAGCTACATAATTTGAACTTTTGAATCATAGAATCATAGAATGGTTTGAGTTGGAAGGACCCTTAGAGATCATCTAGTTCCAACCCCCCATGCCATGAGCAGGGACACCTTCCACAGGACTAGGTTGCTCAAATGATAAAAAGTAAGAGTAAGGAATAAGAATATGGATTTCTTTTCTTTTTGAGTCAATAATGGAATAAGACATAAGTTCTTTAACATTATGAAAATTCTGGAAAAATATTGTTAAAAATAATTAGTTTTGAATAGAATTTATCAGTAAAGAAAGAAAAGTTTTTATTATTCTGTATTCCGTGAGATGATAAAAATCCACATTTTTGTGCTAAAAAATCATTGAACCTTTTTATGGTGATAGTTTTCAGATAAGAATTTGAGTAATTTCCACCTCCCAGCAGCAATAAAATTTTAAAAACAGGGATGTTTTTAAAATTGAAAAAGTAGAAAATGCTTAGATCTATTTTTTGACTAAAATTAATTTTAATATGTATTTAGGTAACTTATACCTTGTTTCAAGACACTGGTTTGTTTGAAATTTTCAAAATCCCAACTCAAGAATTCATGAATTACTTCCGTGCACTAGAAAATGGCTACCGAGACATTCCCTGTAAGTACTATACAGTTACATGTTTTTCTTTATCATTAGTATATCTCCTTTAATGGGTGTATTAATTTGATGTTTAATAGAGGTATACAATGTCTGATCTTAGTATATTTGTGACTAATACATTTGTCAGAATTCAGAATAGATCTAATGAATTGCATCAAAAATTAGTGAACTCCAAAACTGGATCTGTTGATGTGTAGGTTGAATATAATCTTAAAAAAAAAATTTGAATGAGTAGTTGAATCAACCATTCTGAAGTCAATGGGAAAATACTTGTTGATTTAATAGAAATTTGGTTTAGACCCATAACAGAATAATGGGAAAATACAGAATTTTGACAGTAATTATTCATCTTGCTGTTTAGGACAACAAAACAAAACAAAACAACCAGCCCCCACCTCCCTCCTTCCATTCACCCCCTTCCTCCCCCACACCTCCCATGTCACATATGTTTGCACCAACCCAGGTCCTTGTAGGTATCATGGAAGCAATGCTACTGACTCACCATCGCTGATTTAGAAGGCTACTTGATCACTTCCTGACTCTCTGGCAGGGTGAAGTATGCTTAGCGGATGTTTGATACTTGTCTAACTTGTTTCTTAAAAATGTTTGGTGATACAGCCTCTGCTAACAATTTAAATTCAATTTTTCCTTTATATGTCGTCAGAATCTCCCCAGCAGTAAACGTGACACATTACATTTCTTTTTTTTATCTTTTTGTTCCTTTTGATTATATTTCAGATAATATTTTTTATTATATTTTGATAATTTTCAGATCACAATCGTATACATGCCACAGATGTTCTTCATGCAGTATGGTATCTTACAACAAGGCCTGTTCCTGGATTTCAGCAAATGCATCATGAGCATATAATGGAAAGTGATATGGGTATGTATTCACACAGGTTATTTTTTTCTTTTCCTGTAAGAATGTTTCTTATGAAACTACAATAGGTAACACAAATGACACTGGAAGAAAACATCAAATTACTATTATCACTCAGAATTATTTTTTATGTTTTTGTGTTTTAATATAAGGCAGTAGAAATATCACAATGTTAGTACACACCTTTCAGAAATATCATGCAGTAGATTTTTCGAAAAAACATTAGGTGAGTAGTGTTTAGTTTGGTAGCCAAGAATACCAGTTCACTTAATAAAGTTTCTATGCTTAATAAAACCTCTGTATACTGCTATAGTCAGCATATTTTTAGCATTTGAAATCCACTAAAGTAATATTTCTTAACTTTATTGGGAAATTAAATGATCAAAGAAAAAAATACCAAAGTTAAAGTATTTAACTTAATTGAAGCCCTCAATGGTTTTGGTGTAAAAAATGAGTGCTTCAGAATTCTGTATTAGCTATTACATGCAGATATTCAGGCACTGAACTGACTACCCTAACGATAACTGTATAAGAGTATCCCTGAAAGAGAAATAAAGACTTCAAATTCAAATGTCATATGACATAAGTTGTAATGAAACTTGCTTTTGTGTCATGGAATTAACTTTTAAATTTACATTTATAGTTTTTTACTAAAATACATACTGTAAGCAAAGTATAATTTTTCTAAATATGCACTTTTATATTTAGTTAAGAAAAATAAAATGGGGGATCAAGAACTCTCTAAGAACTGCTTTATGTGTGCAGCAAAAAAACCAAGGTGCAAGTCATGTGGCTGTTAGAGGGCTGTAATTTTAAGAAGTAATTTGGGAACTGTACTAATTGTCTCCTCTGCTGTCACCTTTCTCCTTTTTCCAAGTTTGTCCATACCCACTGATTGCACCCTTTTGCATTTTCTTTCTCTAAGTGTTAAAGGGCTTGAGACTGGAGACTTGACTGGAGGAAAGAAAAATGATAAAAATCCTTATGTTTCCCTTAACAGAAAAGTAACATTAAAATAAGAAATTACAGTCTTATTGCTTTGGAAGTCCTCCAGTATAAATGTTACTAGATTTTTTTTAATCCTCAGTTATTCTTTTAAGGGAAAAGAGACCCTTTTTGTTATATATTATATATTGACAAAATAAATACTGTTGCTTTAAGCTTTCTTTATTGTTATTTTTTTTTCACTAAGTAGTGACTTTGTCCAGGGGAACGAGGAGAATAAAACTGTGAATCTCTTTATCATGCAAATATTTCTAGCTTAGTGAGTTTAATTCCTTTTGCAGTACTTTCCATTCCACCTCCGAAGGTTTTCCTATAGGTCTGCATGTTCAAGAAATGGGCAAATTATAGAAATACTAAGGGAGTTGCTGATTGATCCTTTCTTGGCATTACTGAGTTTGTAGAATGCTTTTTTAGTGCTGTCATTTTAAGAAGGGAATGAAATTCCAGGTCTGCATAACAGCAGGAAGTCTTTCACAGCATGACAGTAAGGGGAAGGCAAAGAAGTTACAGATACTTCAACAGTACTGTGTAACCATTGATCTCCATGTGGATTTTCCAAGATCTGTAGTTTGGACTCCAAGATGTAAATCTTTTCCTAGTTTTTCTCCTTCTCTTCATTCCCTTCCATGGAACAAATATCTATTAGTGCATTTTATTATTAAAAGGTCAGATGTTATGGTTGCTTTCTAATCTAAATGACAACTTCACTGCAATCAAGAGACATGGCCCGAATCTCTTGTTCCACTGGATTTCCGTGCTTGTTGAAACTTTCCTCTGAACCAGCCTTCTTTCAACTTTCCTTCAAAATGACTGGTTTATCTATAAACAAACAGCATGCCTTTTTATTGAAAGTATAACTCTTTCTTTGCTAATTATTCCACTCCACAATTACAAGGATAACTTTATTATGGATTATGTTCACAATAGTATCTGAGTCATTTAAAATGTATGAAAAATATGAATGAAATAACTTTGCAAAAGATCCTTTATTTTTGTGTTTTCAATTTTCTTAGATGAAGCCAGTGGTATTGCCCCTGTTCAAGTCAGCTATACTTCTTCAAGAAGTTGTTCTATTGCTGATGATAGTTATGGTTGTCTGGCATCAAACATTCCTGCTTTGGAATTGATGGCTTTATATGTAGCAGCTGCCATGCATGATTATGATCATCCTGGTCGTACAAATGCTTTTCTAGTGGCTACCAATGCACCTCAGGTAAGAAATTCTTTAATCAGAAAATTATTTGTCTCTATCTGAAATCAGAATAATAAAATTTTTCTTCTTCTGTATCCCTGCTGTAGCCTGTTCAGGATCATTTGCCCAATTTAAGAAACTGGGAAATGGATTTATACTTAAGCTGTGTAATTATTTTTTTTTTCCCCTGATAAATTCCAATGTGTTTTGTACATACTGGTTGTGTATGTGTGTAAAAATAATTTTCCATTTACAAAATTGAAAATAATAACATAAATCAATGAAGGTGAGAGTAAAATTATTTCATAGAGAGCTGGTCTGTCTAAGAAGCTAATTCATGGATATCTTAGGCTTTGGGAGTCCTCTGAAATCATAGCGGTGTCTGCAGTTACTGTAAAAACACAGGTTCCTCTAATAGTCCAATTAACAGCATCACCTAATTTCTGCATTTCCAATTAGTCCTTTATATTCAATTAATTTCAATTTCAATTCAATATTCAATTGTAAATTTAAATCTTTACTCTGTCATTTATGATTATCTTTTTTTTTTTTTTTTTTGGTAGGCTGTTCTCTACAATGACAGATCAGTCTTAGAAAATCACCACGCTGCTTCTGCCTGGAATCTTTTCTTATCACAACCAGAGTACAATTTTTTATCAAATCTTGATCATGTAGAATTCAAGCGTTTTCGTTTCTTAGTGATTGAAGCGATCCTTGCCACAGATCTCAAGAAACATTTTGATTTCCTTGCAGAATTTAATGCCAAGGTTTGTTACATTTTGGTGTCTGTGCTGAGCTGGTCATGATAAACTGATGTTAGTGTTGCTACTCAGTTGTTTTTAATACTGCATTTAAACTTGCATTTAAAGCTTCATATTATTTAAATTTAAGTTAGTAAAAAAATGCAAATACAGTATGTCCTTTTTACAAACCAAGTCTAGATTGTTTTGTAGCTTACCTAATAAGCCTAGCAGATATGACATGGGAGCTCATAGGAGACCTCAGTCATATCTCACATTTCCATATTCTGAAAGAGAGTAAATTACTTTCTCTTTACTATATAATACAAAAAATTATATAGAAAAATTATTGCACATATCTGTTGTTGAAAGCCTGAAAAAAATAACATTGATGAATAGTTTTAACTTAATTTTTAAAAATGTATGTGCTCAACCCAGGTCAATGATATCAACAGTCATGGTATAGAATGGAGCAATGAAAATGATCGCCTACTGGCCTGTCAAATATGCATCAAACTGGCGGATATTAATGGCCCAGCAAAAGTTAGAGAGCTACATCTGAAATGGACAGAAGGCATTGTTAATGAATTTTATGAACAGGTGGGTATGGAAAGTGTCACTCACTCTTTTTTTGAATGACAGGCAGATGATCAGTTCTTTGCATTACCAAATGTACAACTAAATTAAACATTATTCCTTGTGTTAAATCTTCAGGTAAAGTATTTCCATCTTCTCTTTCCGAATACTGAAAATTTATTTTTATAGGTAGCATACTAACATCATCTTTTACTTCCTATCAATTGTGTTAGAAGCTTGAAAACAAGCTCCCTGCCGATATTGTCCATTTTTCAGATACTAGGCAGGGGTTTTTTGGCTTCTTTTTTTTTCTTATGATCATGTGAATAAACCAAAATAGCTTCTTCTGCTTTGGGAAGTTAATTTCACTGGGATGTTTCTAGGTCAAAGAATATGGATAGAATCCACAACAGTGGAAATGTGTATTCAGCTAACTCTTAGTGCAAAGATAGAATAGATTTCAAAACTGTCAAGCTTAAATACATAAAATACACATTAGTAACCAACAGGATTAAAATGTAAGATTTTTACAGTGGAACTTGATTAATTGTAAAAAAAGTCTGAGAACTTGTTGCCTGCTTTTTTTTCAATTACAACTTCTGCAAGTCCCCAGAAATATATTCTATGTTTCCACTATGTTGTTTTTCTCTAGTCAGTTTTGTGAGGAGTTAACTATTTATGACGCAGCGACTGAGGATTGAAGAATATTTTTCAAACAAGGAAAATAAAAGTAAGCAACAAAAATCACTTGAGAGTTTGAAGCAATAGCAATAATAATCTGAAGTGTTTACACTTACTGCAAGACCTTAGTAAGTTTCTGCCTTAGGAAAAACTTTTTCTTAAAACAATCAGTTCCACATATGCGTTGAGATAAATTATTATAACTCAGTTGTGTATGAACAACTGTTCACTTTTTTCTTCTTAGATTTATAAAATTGCAAAAAAAAATCTCACCCCAAACCAAACCACTTTATTCTTCATGTTATAAGTTCATTTCATTCTATGACTTTTGAGGGAAGCTGTTAACCAGAATGCCTTACTTTAGCTGATTATTTTCACATTTTCTTTGTTGATCAGCTCTGCAATTGAAGTTGAATCTCTGGCTGCCAAGAAGCTGTCCTGTAAAGGCAGATGAATAGGAGCTGCAGTAGAACTAGGTCTCCATCCATAAACAAGGGTATCTCACAGCTAAGCTAAAGGGAAGGATGATGGGCTATGCAGCTCTGAGACATTATGTATCTTTATTTCAAATTGGGCTAATTACATTTTAATTCACGTAATCTATACTATTATTGCTTCTAGGTGTTTACTTGGTTCCTTAAAGGTAATCTTAAGAATAATGTTTTAAAGTTAATTTTGTGAGAAGTTTTGGTCATTTTTTTCATTTGTTTTTCAGGGTGATGAAGAAGCAAGTCTTGGATTACCTGTAAGTCCCTTCATGGATCGTTCTTCTCCACAGCTTGCAAAACTGCAAGAATCTTTCATAACTCACATAGTTGGCCCCCTTTGTAATTCATATAATGCAGCTGGGTTGCTTCCAGGAGAATGGATTGATGAAGAGGAGGAGGATGCAGAAAGTATTGAAGATGATGATGAAGCACAGTCAGAGACTGATGATGAAGAAATGGAAGGTGATCTCATTTTAAGTAAGTTTCTATATTTTGGTTGGCACATATAGTTGTTATTTAATAGATTCAGACATAGCTATGGTGGTTGAAAATGTGTAGTAGAAATATTGTAGATTTTGCAATTATGCTGCATCGTGAATTTTACTGTTTTAATAAAATTTTTGTTCATACCAGGAGATTTGCAATTTGAAACGGAAACACATTGTTATCCTTTGCCATGTCACTATTTAAATATTCTGATTAAGCATCCGTATTTTTTTCTCAAATTTCCATCTCTCCTACATCATGCCATTGATTTTGTATATGTAAAATACAATTACTTTGAGTCTCAGACTGTCAAATATGCTCTTAATTTCACAGAATCTCAAAGAAAAAAAGGTAGACGAATATTTTGCCAGCTAATACACCATCTCAGTGAAAATCACAAAATATGGAAGAAAGTGATTGAAGAGGAAGAAAAAAATAAAGCTGAAGGAGTTAAACTGCTGACTGAGATCTCATCTTTACCTCAAGCAGATGAAATTCAGGTCATTGAGGAAGCTGATGAAGAAGATGAGAGACAAGCAGGAGAAGACAAGACATGCTAAGAAAACTCAGTGGTGTCCAGTGTGATGATTGCCTGTTTTTTTTCACTGTGCTGACTTTTGCCTGACACAGTTCACATAAAATTGAAAGGCCTTAATACTGTGAGAGAATTCTTTCTACTCTAGTGGAATCCCACTCCTATGCACTTTCACCACACAGAGTATGAAACTTTATTCAAAGACTGAGTATTGTATAAAAGTTCTTTATGCCTTAGTTGGTATAAAATATTCTGATATAATGCTGCCTTGCTGAATATGGAATATTTTCCCTGAGGTACCTGCAATTTTTAAAAAACATTCAGTGACTTCAGTTACCAAAGTGGCAAGAACTTCTGCTAAGAAGAAAATGTGGGATGAATCCTGATATTATCTTGAGTTTTTTATTTCATGTTATTTTTGAACATGAGTAAGAAAAAGTCTGTGCCTATATGAAAACTATGTTACTGTTGCAGTGCAAGCCTGTTGTGGGGTGTCTACTTACTGCAGCAGTGTGCTTAATGTAGTCATCTCAGAGCAACTGTACAGGGACTGTGACATAAATGCTGAATTCTGATATTTGTGGTTTAAAAAAAGGAAAAAAAAATCCAGGTGCATCTATTTCTGATGCTTTTTATTATTGTGCATAATCTGATGTTTTATTTTTGCAGAAAATATTCAGGTTTGCAGTGGGTGTTCATGATAATTCAATGAGTACAAGGCCATTATCATCTTTTGCCTTTTATGATAGATTATTAAAAGCCTATTCAACTACTTAAATTATTAAGAAATCTTGTTCTTTTAGTCATAATGCTATGTTTCCTGCCCTTACTCAGGTTCTTGTTTGAAAACAAGTCAATCACAACATAGATTTTTATCTTACACCAATTTCCGGTATTAAATTTAAAGTAAATAAGATCGTATTTCATTTATTGTTTGTATGTAAAATTTTAGGAGAATTAAAGAGGTAAAAAAAAAAAAAAAGACAAAAAGACATGAACTACTGTTTCAAAATGGCTCGTGTATTTTACAATGCCCCACATATTTTCTCCCATCACAGACGTAGCTTATATTGCCTTCAAGTTTGATGTATATCCTGAAATATACATATGGAAAGCAAAATGTGAAACCTTTCTGTAAAGCCTAATAGTTAGATAAATATCACAATACTATATTACATTTTTAGATTGTTGAATTTTTAAATAAGAAACTTCAGACATTCCACACAAATGTATTTTTAGGAACACTACCATTGTAGGTCTCATTGAAAAAAAAAAAAAAAAGAACCACCATGAATTAGGCTACAAGTGTCTAAGCTAGTTTTAAAAGTCCACCTTTTAGTACTAAACATTTATATGCTGTGCAGTTGAATTGAATAAAAACAAATGCACACATGCAAGTTGCTAGATGTATCTCAGCATATTTTGTGTTTACATTTACATCAGTTGACTTTGAAAAAAGTTAACATTCCTAAGATAACCTTGTGTAAATTGTATTGCGCTATTTTACACAAACAGATTTTTATTTTGCTCTTTGGCCAGTTTAAATAACTGAAAGGAATTCTTTTTTTATTTTCCACCAATAAGCTTTTTGTTGATCCATTTAGAAGACCACTGAGAAATGCTTTTGCTGTTTTACATATTCAGTGCCAAATCCCCCTTTGCTGCCATTATTCCTATCACTGCATTTTTCTGTAACATGAGCAGTGTTAAAACCAGATATTTCTGTCATTAATAAACTGCTGCACTATTGAAGCTGGCACTTACTGAGCATTCGCTTGTATTTTACATCTGTTGTTCTTACATTGTCCTAACAGATAATTTGAAGACTACAGAAATAATGCTTGTTTCAGTATGCTATATTTTCAGCATTTTGTGTTTAGCCTATGTGTTTGTACGTAAAAGAATCACTTTATTACTATTTTGTTTGATTTTTGCTCTGACTTAAAAAAATACACAAATGAGTTTGTCTGAAGTTACTGTAATATTATTTTGCATTACAGTTTTCAATTTAGATTCCTTTAAAAATATTATTAAAAATTAATATAAAGAAAGAATAAGAAGGTAAAAATAACATTTTATCTTTTACTAAAGCATTGGCAGCATTAATATCTGGTGACAACATTGCCAGCAACTTTTTAATCTCAGGTTTCCCTTAAATTCTTTAGAAATACTGAAACTTTTTTTTTTTTTTAATTTGGAAACAAGTAACAGACCTCAGTATTTAATAAACTATAATGCCAATATGTATTTCCAATTAGATATTTTCCAGTTACAATAGCTTCCTTCCAAGATATGTTTAATTATGAATGTATTCAAAAAAGCCATCTTAAAATGTCTGTTATTTATGTATACATAGTATGTGACATTGTTACTCTAAGACCAAGGGTAAAAGAATTTACAAATGTCATCAAAGGTTGTTTCAGGGCATGTTTATGGAATTGGATGTAACTGTAATTGAAGGTGTCTTAATCTTTCAACCACAGTGACGGAGGGTCATTTGAATGTTGATTGACCTGTCAACAATAATATATCTCCGTATAAGGCAATCACTCTTATACTGGTAACAACCCCCTGAGAAATTACAACCAGTTTAAATCTGTGATCATACTTCACAGCTACCAAGAGATTAGGACAAGCACAGAAAAGCACACAAAAGAACACTTGAACTACTTTCTAAAGCAACACTCACCACTTTATTTGTGAAGGAGGCCAGTTTAGGCTATGCTGAAGTTTATGCTGCTACAGTAGATGTACCTTTTATGATTAATATTCTCAGGTTTAAGTGAAGTCTTCAGCCCCTTTCCTATCAAGAGTCTGCCATCTCCTCATTGCGTTCTTTTACAATGTATGTTGGATTACTTGCTCAGATGTGTACAGTGCATACAGAAAGAGACTACGAAGTAAGGATCCAATTCCCTCCATGCCTCTGGAGACTTCTGCGTGTTATGGTGGTGCTAAACTAGTCAAAATGAACTACTTGGATCTTCCCGCGAGTTCTTCCTCCATGACAAAGGTAGACAGCAAGTCTAGGATTCAAAATCAGAGGACTGGTGTAACATTACTTAAGGTAAGTCCAAATTAACAAAGTTTGCACAAGACCTGATTTGCTTTGTGCATAGAGCCATTTCTTCTGGGTAATTCTTGCATTCTGCTTTAACTACTACAACTTTCCCCAGAATTATGTTTCTGGACAACTTCAACTTCAACTGTGTTAAGGCAAATGTGGTAATGAATTATTTTCACTTTTGCAGAGAAGAATTTTCCTTTCAATATCTTCTCAAGTAAGCCTTTAACTTGCTGTTAAGAATCATACTGCAGATTCTCAGAGATTAAGTTGGCAAAAGGACACAACTGTTAATTGGCCTGATCTTAATTTAATTGGGCTGTAAGCAATTAGTACTTTTGTCCTCTGCTAAATGAGAAAGAATAATGTCTTGTATTTCGGAGGAAACAGGAAAAATATGGACTAAGCTGCTATAGAATACATTTTCCAGTGCACTTGAGTTTCCAGTTGGCAGCGACTCCCCTGGCATAGTGTACATCCCACCACATCTTTAGCAATCCAGCTAATAGGTACCTAACTCTGGACTGAGCAATCTGTCTCAATTGGTTTTGTTGTCCATTTGTTACTCTCATTTGTCTAAGACGTTTCTGGTTTAGACTTGAAATTACACTTCTGGTTAGTCTCATTTCTGTTATTGTATCTGCAATACAATAAAAAAAAAATAGAGTAACAAGCAATTGCTTGTTTTGTTAATAATTGCATTAATCTATGAATTGGTTACAGTAAAGAAGGAACTGTTTTCCTTTGGTACTGGAAACATACATTGATATATCTGTCCAGAAACTGGCTGACTTTATAATGCCATTGTTGTGATACAGTTGGTTTACTTGAATAATGGACGCTTAATGTGTTTAAGTGATTGACACTTGGTTCTGTGTGACACTACAGGCACCCTTTAAAAAGGGCACAATGCAATCAGAAATATTCGACCGGAAGGCTTCTTTTGGATTCTGTACACCATGAGTCATCTTCTGATTTCTGTACTTCAAGAGATCACAGGTGATAGCAACTGGTTTCTATGATAGGTTCTGCTATCAAAGGCTGTACTGCCTGGCAGAATGTTACAATCCATGAAGTCTAAGAGAGTAAAAGTCTTATACAGAGGAGAAACCTTCTGCCTTTTGGTTTATCTGTGAGGTTTCAGAAAAAATAGAAACGTCTAATGTCAAACCACTAGAGCTTTTAAATAATGGTGGGAGACCATAGTGTTTCAAATGATTCCTTCCATTCACCTTGTGATTTGTTCATGCTCTAAACATCCTGCCAAAAAAGGTGATGAGTCACTTCTGACTCATTTCTCCAGATCAGCAGAACTCTTTGCACCTTGAATGAGATCAAAGTCTTTTCATTTTATTTGCATATATAACAAAGACTAATACTTACCTTAAAATGCAAGTATTGCACCAATAATCCAAAAGGTAAGTTTGACGTTACCAGTTGCACATGGGGGGCAGGCTGCAGACTTTGTCACCTGTGCCAGTGAGATGGGAAAACTTGCTCCTAAATGTGGTCAGTCGAATGAACTTAAGTGTACCACTCTGTGTTTTATTGTGACATTCGTTCTACTAGAATTTATAAATCTCTGAGATAATGCCAATTTATCTGACTCATATATTAACTAAGCTTTCTCTGTCAGAGAAATGAATGAAGAAGCCCTCCTGATTATCTTTGAGAGTGGATTTTAATAATTTTCTTCTATTCATCATAAATAAGGCATTACCAAAATATTGTTTCTAATTTCAGATGTCACACCCAATGAAAAGTATCTGTCCATTAGATAGATTACACAATTCCGATACAGACCAGTAAGACTGACCAGAAATGTAGAAGACATGGCCTAAAGAGAAGGAGAGAGATTAAACTAATTCAAGAGATCTTTTTCTGAGTCTAGAGAAAAAGAGACTTCAGTGAGATATTCTAAGATTTTAAAATTGTTAATAAGGCTGCTTCAAAGAGCAAAGTAATGAGTATAATGTTTTCAGTGTTCAGGACAAGAAGTTACAGCTTTAGACTGCAAGAAGAAAGATTCAGGCTGACCATGGTTAATTGTCTAAGGATTGAGAGGGCTGTGAGTCGCTGAGACAGGTTGCCTTGGAGTATATTATTAAGTCTTTAAAAAAGTCTGAAAAACAGCTTTCAGAAAAGCGTATTACTGGGTCAGATGAGTGAACTGCATGACTTACTGAGATTCCTTCTGGACCTGTGTTTAAAGTACTAGTACTAGAGATGAGATCTGATGTGGATCACTTTAAATACTAATATGAAAATGTGCACAATGATAGAAAATAGTCAAATAATAACATTCAAACAACAGGAATTGGATGTGTCAACTGAATCTCTGTTTCAGTGAATATTAAAAGCTTTTAATTTAGTGAGTGTTTAATTGGTAATACATCTCCCACCAAAACCAGGAGTTTTATTTGTTGAGGGAGAGATCTAGAATCCTTCTGAAAAAACAGACAAGGTTTGAAGCTCAGCCAGAGTTAAGATTCTCCCTAGTTGTCACCTTATGAATAAATGGAAATGCAGTAGCCAAAATGTTTAAAAAAATGATTGTCTGAATTTAGTCTGCTAAAGCTTATTACATTTTAAATATTTTCCAAGCTACATGGTTCTCTCTAGATCTTTGGAAAGTGCACACTTAAGACGTTGGAAGGTGTTGGATGCTTACAAAGCAGTTTAGTTTAAATGGGGTTTTTAGATAAATTTTAGCCCTTAGCACTGAGTTTTGTTGCAATTAACAATGAATTATTCTTACGGTCTCTTTTCAAATATATAATAATGATATTCATTATGACATGAAGAACTTGAGTATTCTATAGACTACCTACAATTTGTGATGAAGTGAACTCTATATTAAGGTACGTTGCATGTCCCTCTATACTGTCAGTTTAGACTGTACCTTCTTTGAGAGAGAAACAGTATGTCTTTATACAACATAAAATACAGCGGAACAAGATCTGAAGATGCCTTGGAGAGGCTTTAAAATGCAACTTCTATGCTTCCAGAAAGGGCAATTAAATTAACTTCCTGACCTATATAGGCACAAAAAGGGGCATCGGTACCTATGTTTTTCCTAGGAAAATTACACATGTTCACCAGCATTATTATTTTAACTGAGCTTATTGTGCAAGTTGAAGAGAACAAAAAGAGCATTTGGACTCCTCAAACAGCTATGCATATGGAGAAATGAAACTTAATTACCTGAGAATAACTGCAATTCTTTAAGATGTTTTATCTATAGTGATTCATTACTTTTCATTCCTTATTGGTATGAAACCCTGGCTGGATTACCTATATTAGTGAAGGACCTGAAGAACAGCTGAGCCATCCTTTATTGCCTTGCTTCAGTGAGGGTATAAGTGTCCCTAGAGCATGGGCCCTGTTGTCTAGATGTTAATAGTGGGACTAATGTGGTTAAGCACCCTAACAAATCAACTGTAAGATAAAAAGCTCTTTTGTTTAGATGTAATATTGTTTTCATGCTACTGATAAGTCATTGCTTATACAAATTAAAAATATTTATTTTAAGATTTTTAGTATGGGTGTAGAAAAGGAAGTCAGCACATTAAAACAGCAAGGGAATAAATAGTAAGTTTATTCTGTTTTCTGGTACGTTACTATAGGCTGGTATATATCACATGTAAAATTTTAGGCAAGCAGCCATCTGCTGCGGTAATAGTAAACTATTGGATTAGATTGCACATTACTGATATGCTCCATTATTTTAATGGATTTAATCTATTTGGAATGTTACTTATTCAGAAGAATGTAACAAACGTAATGTCTCCTGAAGTCTGGCAGTCTTCCTAAGAAATGACAGCTCCGAGTATGCGTTCTTCCTAATTCTAATCACATTGACATCGAGATAGCTGACAGTCTTCAAAAATATCTAAGGGGATAATCTAGAAATGGAAGAATCTGCTGATCCTCAAGGTGTATCATATGGAAGGACAGAATAAGGCATAGTATTTCCAGAACAGAAGATTAATTTAGTCATGATTAGACAAAGGGTTTGAATTATGAGGCCCAGTGCCAAAAAAACACCCCAGACATCTAGCTGCTATGAAAACGCAGATCTGTACCTTCACAGACCAATTTATACTGAGCGTTTACCTTTCAAACTTTTACTGAATAGTTCACTGTACTTGGCTGTGTTATCTTGTGTTTTCATCATCCCATCAATCTTACCCAAAGATAAATTCCAATCTGGCATCTTCACCATGATTTTTTCTTCCCCGTTAATTCTTATATTTTCCCATCCAATGCATTGTTGCAAAATGTACATAATACTATTTCACCCCTTTTTCAAAGTGATTTGCTTGGTTTTTATCGTGTTCTCTCTGAACTTGCTACTTTTCAGGTGAATGTGCTGTCTTAATGACAACATAATCTACCTCATTTACGCAGTAGTGCTTGTACAAACAATTAGGCTCAATTCAAGATAAAAAAAAAATTGCAAATTAATAGTTTACTTTTGCCATTTGGACAGCCTGAATCAGCATTAGATTCAGGATCTGATTGTGTAGCTAAACAACATACTAAATCAAGAAAAGACAAGCTTTCTGTGTGAGCTCACGCTGCTTTAACACTTGAATAACTGGCAGAGGCTTGGAGTTCAGAGAGAACAGTCAATTTTGTAAGCTGCTGATTGAGACAGGAAGGACTTCTGTAACCTTATGTCATTTCCTTCTCATGCTGAAGACAGTGCAAATTAGAACCAGAGCACAGGAGAAAGGTCTGGTAGCTCATTTTAAAACTGCTGTAACAACTCAGGAATAACCCTCCCCACTGCTAGTTACATACCTGATTCTTCGAAGTATTCACCTGGTTCCTAATTTAAAGATCATAGAATCACAGAATGGTTAGAGTTGGAAGGGACCTTAGAGATCATCAAGTTCCAACCCCTCTGCCATGGGCAGGGACACCTCCAGATGCTCAAAGCCCCATCCAGCCTGGCCTTGAACACTTCCAGGGAAGGGGCATCCACTTCCCTGGGAAAACTGCTCCAGTGCCTCACCACCCTCACAGGAAAGAATTTCTTCCTAATATCTAATCTAAATCTCCCCTCTTCCAATTTAAAACCATTACCCCTCATCCTATCACTACACTTCCTGACAAAGAGTCCCTCCCCAGCTCTCCTGTAGCTCCCTTCAGATACTGAAAGGCACTATCAGGTCTCCCTGGAGCCTTCTCCAGGCTGAACAGTCCCAGCTCCCTCATCTTGCCTTCATAGGAGAGGTGCTCCAGCCCTCTGATCATCTTTGTGGCCCTCCTCTAGACCTATTCCAACAGTTCTGTGTCCTTTCTATGTTGAAGACTCCAGAGCTGGACGCAGTACTCCAGGTGGGGTCTCACAAGCGCAGAGTAGAGGGGGAGAATCACCTCCCGTGACCTGCTGGTCACGCTTCTTTTGATGCAACCCATGATATGGTTGGCTTTCTGGGCTGCCAGCGTGCACCTTGACTTCTATTTATATTCTTGTCTACTTACTGAAGAGATCTTTTATCAACTTCTTGTTTTCTGATTAGGTAGCTATAGACTGTAATGAAGTCACTTGGTAAACCAACAAATTAATTGTCTTCAATGTGTCACTAGTGAGTATGTTCTACACTACATTTCTGTGGGGTACATTCTAGAGACGTGCTTGAGCCTCCAACTTACCCAAATATTTTTTAACAGTGCCAGTGTGTCACCAGGTCTGAAATAATAAATCATTCAGAAATGGAAGCTTGGACATGGTGCTGCCCTGATATGATGACATACTATTTAGTCAGCAAATAATTCAGTAGCAGTATCTAACAGCAATCCAGAACATATATAGCATAAACATATTCTTAGCCATTTTTACAGCTTTATAGGAACACTACCATTTAATTTTTTTTTAATTCTCCTTCAGTTATAGACAATGGGACACAGTATTCAAGGGATGCTTGTGCCAGCACCAAATGCAAATATAGCTTCTGTATACTCACTCAATATTGTATCAGTACAAGATCTTTTGGCTGCACAGTTAAAGTTCATGTTTAACTAACAACTCACTGTGAATCCCAAGCTCTTTTAAATTACAGCTTTTCAATATAGATTTCCCTCATCTTATACCTGTTCTCTGTGTCATTGGCTCATAGACATCTGAATTTATATTTGGACATGTCCAAAAAGGCCAGAGTCCAGAAGGAAAGACCTTCCTTCTATTGATATTGGATTTGGCCCACAAGAGGTCAAAACCATACTCTGTGAAATTAATAGATTGTAGTGCGAGTGTATGAAATGAATGTAAATCAACTTAATTCTTTTCAGGATTACAATTTCATAACTTCTGTGACATTACTAGAAAATACAGTGATCTTGTATTGGAAGCACAACAGTGATGCTTAAGGAGGGATCACCAGAAAAAATGCAGAAAGATCCACAACTTCACCTCAGGCTCTGGTCACGCCTAGTTACAGGCAAGGAACATTTGGGCAAAGATGCTGAGTACCACTGAATAGAGGCAATGCTAAATTTCTGCAGCATGTAAGATCATCCTTGTGCAGTACAGTTATCAACACTGCCTACACTGTGGCTGCACAACTCTTCTCCTGCTTGAGAGTAAGCTGAAATTTTCCTTTCCAAGAAAACCTGGTGTGGTGCAAAGGGAGACGTGCACATCTATTCAGCAATTTTGCTGTCAGCAGGAAGAAGAAAGTCCACAAGCACATGGCTGTTAAGAGGAGGCTGGGTTAATAAGCAGAGAAAAAAGTTGAAGTGGATTTTTTTACTGGGACAAACTAGAAAAAAGAATGATTCAAAACTGTACAGGGATTGAGAGCAGCAAAGGCAAGTTGAATATGGATTTTTAACCACGTTCACAACATCAGTGGAGTTACAGAGAAGGTATGTGAAAGTTTCTTCTTGAGGTCGTGCTACACCTTTATGTAGAAACTGCGCTTCCAGTTCTAAACTATCAGCATGAATTGAAAGAGATAACTCCACAAAAGATAAAAATGAGATGATTGTGAATAGTGGAGGGAATAAAACTTAGGACAATGGTGAAACCAAGAGCACAATAAATGGCAAAACCAAGAGCTCAATAAATTGCATTAACATACAGAAAAGGAGAGGTTACTACTTAAATGTCAAGAAATCTTTCCATCAGTACCTGGACACATTGTTTGAATCCAAAGCACTTAAAGCCAGATAGGAAAAAATGCTGCAAATGGGAATGATCTTACCTCAACACAATACTTAATATCTTATTTTATCCTTAAATTCTACAACCAGAAAAAGATTTACTGGTTAATATCATGCTTTAATCCCCAAACAATGTTAAACAGAAGCCAGCTATGCTAGATATTTCAGCTGTAGAAAATTATCACCTGGAAATTCTGAACATCTGGCTGGCTACTGATGTTCGTTACTAATCAATCTTGATACAATGGAGAAATTCCAGAGGACTGGAAAAACTATTATTATATCAGTATTTCAAATTATTAAATTGGACCATTAGGATAATTCTAAGTCAGAGGTAAAATAGAGAAAAAGCGGATATAGAATGCAACATGTAAATATAACTAATACTGATATAGATTTATAGAAAAGACAGTTTGTCAAATGTACTTGATTACTTAAGCGAGACCGTAAGTTGGCAGATAATGGTAAAAGTTTGGACTGATATTCTGAGGCTTTTATAAGGCGTTTGATTTAGAAACCAGAATGACATATAATCAATATGATTCTCATTAAATGGATTAAAGACTACCCAGGAGTTAGATCTCAAAATACCTCAGCAAAAGGGAATTATCCCTGGCCAGCTGCACTTCAAGCACAGCCCCAGCAAAAACTGGTTTTGATTTATTGTTTTTTTAGTCCTCCCCCTACTTCAATTACAATTATTGGAATCACATTTTAACCAAAGGATGTCTTAGAGTTCTTGTAACACAGAAGGCAAGCCTAGACACTAAAGAAACACTGGCTGTCTGATCCAGGGGCACAGGGTGGGATATTACCATAAATTCAGATCTGTAGCACTGAATCTTCTGATTGGGATTATTTCATACCAAAGGCACCTAAATTTGGCAGATTCCACAATTTTTACTTAAGCATTTCACAAGCACCCAACACCTACTTCTGCAAGTATCCAGAAAAGCCTCAATCATGACTCCTAAGCCCCGCTGTTTGCCAACATCTTAGGAGTGGTTTATTCATAGTTTTCACGGTGTGCCCAACACAATCAGGCTTCTCTCCTTTCTCAATCTTAAATCTTCTCTACAGGAAGGCAGTTATTCATCAAGAGGAGTAGCCTGCCCACCCTCTTCACAGCACGAGGAACATGTGTTGAGATGCCCTCTGTGGGACGCATGGGTCTGACTATCCTCAGAGTAAGTAACTTAATTTGGACCTGCTACACTTTAAGTCAATAGGCTATTGCATAAGTGGACTGGTATTACTTCTGATCTATCTCTGTTGCTGTTTCAAAAGAAAGGAAGTACTTCTGTTCAGTAAAAACTGAAAACACCAGGTCAGCAGAAAATCACCAATTCCTGCCTTTGAACTTTTCAGTAACTCCAAGTTGAACATAAGCTCTATAAAGAGCAATGTCCAATATTCAGCCCTGTCCTTAAAACAGCCGTTTGCTCAGTGTTCTGAACATTATTAAAAGGCCCCACTTCTGCCCATGTGTTGGGGACTGAACACGCCATATTTAGACTGTCAGGTTCTCCTGTAGGGCCTGCACACATATACACTTATCTTCCAATAACCATAAAGCAAGAGATATCAAGAATAAATAAAAAAATGAAGCTGGCAGAAGTCAAGAGTAGCTGGTACGCCTAGAACTTGTGCTTAAAATCTATTTAAAATCTGTTTCTCCCCACCATGCTGCACTCTCAGAAAAGTCTCTTCTCTGGTCAGGCTCACGAGCAGCTTATTTTCTTGACTCGCAGTATAGCTGCATGGGACTCTGGTAGCAAAATCACTGCTTTTTCCAGACTACTTAGGCAGAGATTAATCATTACATAAAGCTTTATGTTAGGAGGCAATGAGGAACATGTCTGGAAATTCAATAAACTGGCAAAAAAGGCTGTTGTAATTGTCAGGAGTATGGCAATAATTGAACACTTTGTGTATGTTACTAAACGAGAAGCAAGCCATAAAAGATCTTAAAAGTGAATTCACACAGTTATCTGATTCATTAGAAAATTATGACCAAATGGGAAGACAGAGCAAGGAGAAGGGAGGACTAAAATACTTTAACAGACAATTTGTTTGTCAAGGCTGGAAAAGATAGTTTATTCTGAGTAACAGAAATTTAAATAGATACCTTTAAAACCTTTTTAGCTATGTAAATTTAATGGAAAATTATATAGAACACCTTAGCCGTAAATGACATTTCCACAGATGAATCTGAATATAAACATTTTGAGCCATACTCTCCATGTTTATAAAAATATATTTTCAAAGTAAAATGGCTTGCTAAGTAATTAAATATTTAAAAACTGAATCAGAAGTTCGATTCAAAAAAGACTTCTGGAGTAGAAACATCACTTTAAACACAGGTGGTGTTTCTCATTTTTGGTTGAGGTATTTTTGTGAAAACCCAGTAAAAAAAACCCCTAACTATTAACTTGTATACAAATAGAATTTATCTGCAATTCCTATAAATTTTTGTTCTCCTGACATGAAAACATTTAGAAACAGAAGGCAAAGTGAATCCTGAGCCAGAACTTGGAGCATTGTCCTCCACCTGGCAATCCAGACCCTCCTCTTCACCGTCTCTCCGCACAGATGAGGTATGGCTGTGGTTGTAATGTCATGCCTAATCTTGGTTTGAGATCAGGAATCACGCCATGAGGAAAACACAGGTGAAATCGTTGTAGCAATGAAGTGAAAAACAAAAACATTTCCATTCGAGCCAGTTGTTCTCCAAGACAATGCCTTCTTCCTGGTTCAAAAAGAAAATTTTGAAAAGACTTCAAATGTGTTCAATTACATTTTCACTCTAGTTATGAATGACTATTCTTATCCTCTTCTGTAAGGAAAGTGGTAATTTATGGCAAGAAACAGATTTTAAAGGATTTGTCCTTCTCACTAGGCAAATGCCATTGTAACTAATTCTGTCAAATGTATTTAAATAAGCTATTAGCTACTTTATCTTATCTTGAAGTGCCAATCTACACAGAACATAGTTTTAAAAAAATTATACAGTGAATTTCGGTCTTTGTTCCCTGCTGTTTTCTCAATTACATCTACCGCCAATCATTATTATCTGGCAATTATTATAACTTGGTAAGTAGAAAGACACGAAACAGGTCTGGATAATCACAGAATCAAAGAATTGTTGGAGTTGGAAGGGACCTCTAGAGATCATCTAGTCCAACTCCCCTGCTAAAGCAGGACTGCCTAGGGCACATTACTCTGGAGATCTTCAAGACCCACCTGGATGCAGTCCTGAGAAGGAGACTCCACAACCTCCCTGGGCAGCCTGTTCTAGTGCTCTGTCACCCTCACAATAAAGAAGTTTTTTCTCATATTCAAATGGAACTTCCTATGTTCCAGCTTGTGCCCACTGCCCCTTGTCCTGTCACTGGGAACCACTGAGAAGAGTCTGGCTCCATCCTCCTTCAACCCACCCTTCAGATACTTATAAGCATTAATAAGGTCTCCCCTCAGCCTTCTCTTCTCCAGGCTAAAGCCTTTAAATAATAGCTCTCATCCTGTGTATGACTAATTACAGGGAGTAAATGTGGTTAGGGAAGACACAGATGAACGGATAACAACATCTGAAACTGGTAATGGCAAACAGAAAGAAACACAAAGACTACGCAGTAAAGATGGACTTATCAAATCTAACTTTGGTCCTTTGGAATGTAGTGCATCTGTTCCAAGGGAAGTGTCTTGTCTTGTCTCCTTCTATTTTTTGGAGAAAGAGTATCCCAGATATGTAAACCAAGTTACCTTCCTCACAAGGCTATGTCTTTCTATGGGCTGTGGATGTAGCTCTGGCCATTCGCTTAAACGGAACACTTGATTTACAGGTTGATAATCATATGTAAGGTAAATTATCTGCTCCTACAGGCATCAAACAACAAATCCATAACAATTTAGGACTGCTAAAATATTTCCTCAGGACAGAATGCAATGCTCCATGCTGACCCTTAAGCTAGTTCTGAATAAAATCTGCAATTGCTAGTGCTGATCCAAGTGCTAAAATTTGAAAGCTGGATTTGTAAATCACCTCTATGTGATTAATTTAGCAGCAAATGACTATTAATTGTGAAATGAATAACACTTATGTACTGCAATGATATATAATGTACAGGCTCTTCAGATAAAAAGATACTGTGCTTTTTCATTAGTTTATATAATAACGAGCTTATCTACATAAAAGATATTATGCTAAAATGCATTATGTCCAGAGTGCATTATACTGAGTATCTTTAAAATAGCTGTTCCATCAGAACCATGGATATTTTATCATTCTATCCATTCCTGATTTATTTCCATCACTTGCATGTTACACATTTCTAGATTTATGAAAAGAAACAGTGGAAAGAATCACTCTTACCTAGAGAAAAAGGAACAAATGCCTCTTTCTTGACAAACTGCCCATTGCTGTCCAAAAATCTCTCAGGAAAAAACACTTCTGGGTTGCTCCAGTATTTTTCATCAAAATGAACTGAGTAGAGGTTTGTAATGACTGTAGTGCCTTCAGGAATAGAGTAACCACGCACAACAGTATCTTTGGAAGTCGCATGAAAAATACCTAGTGGAGCTATATTACAGAATCTTAGAACTTCGTGTAGAACAGCCTCTGTGTACGGCATTCTGCATTTCTCTTCTAAGGCAGGCATTTTGTTTGGACCAACGACTAAGTCGATTTCTTTTTGAACTTGCCCTGTTAGGAACAGGAATAAAAGCTGATGTTTATTGTGTATGGTCCTTTATCTTTTAATTTAAGCTATAAAATGCATACTTTTAAAAGGATACTGAAACATACAACATCTTATCTAAAATATAGTAGCTTATAAACTTTTACATTTTGATTCTGTATTTCTTTTCCTGATAGCAGGAATTAGTACTAGCATAAATAACAGCAATCTTAATTTCAAAAGTAATTATTCTCAGTAAAATCGTTTTTTAACATACTTTTCTATGCTTGTGAGTAGTTTTATTTCTGGAGCTCTTCAAAGATTGCAAAGACAAACTACGTTAAATACTTGAGTATTTAGCCACCTGGGTTTGTCTAATTCTGCTGTGATTCTTTAGAATTGTCACAGTGTAAAATCATTCACACTGAAAACATCTAATACAATATAGTGCAAGTTAAGAGGGACAACAGTCTGAACAGATTCAATCACTGGTTTTTTAAGCTGTTTGTAAGATTAAGTTCACAGGTCATTTAATCTCAAAGGCATTCAAACTGCCTCTTCTTTTTCCTGATACACTTTCTTTGTTGAAACTGCCAAACAGTTCCTAAATAAAACAAAGCTGGACTTTCACAATTCACGTGGAACCAGTAAGGAAAATCTGGGCAACGGCAGAAAATTTCTACATGACATGATAACATTTCACATCAAAGTAAAGAGGTGAAAAGCAGCTTTGTGAAAGTACATTCTGTGATGTAGTGGTGTATCAGTGTATTTGTACAGAAAAAGTCTAAATAAATGAAAGGTAATGGTAATTTTTATTTTTATCCAGATTAACTGATTTTGAATCAAAATTCAGAAACTGAAGATATCACAGGATCTGATCTTGTTTTAGGTGAGTGGATCGCTACAAAATCAGCCAATACATAGAAGACACAAAACTTCAAAGTTCTCTTGATCTTTATTGAAAAACAGTATCTTGGTCAGATATTAATAGTGAAGGAATAAGGATGTTCTAGCTTTAAGACATGAATATTGTTTGTGAGCCAGGACAGACTGATCAGAAACTTTAAGTGGACTTTTTATACAATGTAAGGCATAAATATATTGTATTAACTAATTACAGAATCACAGAATGATTGGGGTTAGAAGGGACCTCTGGAGATCATCTAGTCCAACCGCCCTGCCAAAGCAGGTCCACCTAGAGCAGGTTGCATAGGAAGGTGTCCAGGCATTTTTTGAATATCTCCAGAGACAGAATATCTCCGCCCTGGGCAGCCTGTTCCAGAGTCCTGCCACCCTCAAAGTGATGAAATTCCTCCTCATGTTTAGATGGAACTTCTTACGTTCAAGTTTATGCCCATTTCCTCTTGTCCTGTCACTGGGCATAACTCAAAAAAGACTGGCCCCATCATCCTGACTTTCCTTTTTGGTTACAACTATAGATCACTGCACCACTTTCAGAAAGCATTTTAAATTTGCAATAGGAAAGTGTGTCAGTTCCTCAAACGTCAAAAGTTCTTACCTTGAATGTTTGGATAAAGTGCCATAAATAACACTGCCCATCTTAAAACATTTGTTGTGGTTTCTGTCCCAGCTATGATGAGTTCTCCAACAGAGAAAATTAAGTTTTCTCTTGAATATGTAGACTCTGGATCATTTTCACTGCAATCCATCTCATCGAGATACGCATCTACAAAATGTCGAGGTGACTGTGGCTTCCTATTTTCAGAGACACGTTCAATAAGCTCATGAAGAAAGTCATAGACTTCAGCTGCATTTTTAAACAGCCGCTGGTGTTTCCCAAATGGCAAGATACCAATCCAAGGAAAAGCATTATATAAAAATACAGAAGCACTGGCAGCTAATTCAATATTTTCACTAAAAATCTCAATCATGTGCTGAAATTCAGTATCTTCATATGTAAAACGTTCTCCAAAAATAATCAAATTAGTAATGTTTGAAACAGCATTTGTTATCAAGTGCTTAAGATCAAATGGTCTGCCTTTGTACGTATCAATGGCATCAAGAAAAAAAATAGACTCTTCTGAAATTTTGTGCTCAAAGGACCTTTGACCATATCCAAAAATTCGAAAGCTATTTACAGCTAATTTGCGATGTTCTGTCCATCCTCTGCCATATTTACTGTTCAGTAGGCCTGAAAAAATATTTTGACACAGTATTTTATGCAATGCTTTATTTTTTCCCCATAAGATAATAAAATAAAAAGATAACAAAATTAGTTAACAAGACAAAAAATTACACGCATCTTACTATGGAACACAGTCCAAAAGTGACACTCCTTTGCAAATAGTATCTTTAAAGAAGTATTGTATGAAAGGAGATAAAGAAGTAGAGAAAATGGCTAAAGCAAATGTTTCATGTGATCACAAACACATCTATTGGAAAAACATGACATTTTTATATAAAGACAGTAGTGCTTACCTCCCATGTTTGTCAGCTTCTTAAACAAGGGAAGAGCTGGTCTATCTGCAAAAATTTCACTTTGATGAACAAGGCATTCTTTTACTGCATCATAGCCATTCAGTACAATAGCAGATATACCTCCAAGATCGAGACTGAAGATCTTGGTGGGGGAGGGAGGGGAAATAATTAAAATTGTAAAATGCCATTAAAAACAAATCTTAACAACAAATAACAAAAACCAGTAAATACAAGTAATGAAAAAGTGAAAAAAGACTACACATCAATGGAAAATACAGGCTTGAATAAACTTCAGTAGGTAACCAGAGGCGACAACTGTGGCACCACACCGTGGAGTCCATCATGAGCTGATTCACTCTGTCAAAAGCCAGAGTAAATCAGCCCACACTACGTCCTCGGCTTTGCTGTGCAGCTGAAGAGACTACCTCTCCAAAGTCAGGACTGGGGATGCTTTCATGTATTCATTTTAAAAAAAAATGTGAATTTGGTATGGCAACACGTATTTTTCAAAAATAACCCCCGTAATGTCCCTTAACATTAGTAGATATAAGTAGGTATAAGTATATATAAGCATGCACTTCTAAGCCTATACCTAGATATTACTAGACATAAGGTATAGTTTATATATAAGAACTAGAAATACAGCACGTACATTGTCTACTCTCCTAATTCTCTGTGACTATTTCCACAGGAGGGAGGAAAGCTTTACTACCGTATCTGCTCCTCTTCCTTGCCTCAGTAAAGGTAAACTCCAGTAGCTTAATTTGATTAAGAGTGAAGCTACGAGGCCATAGCATGAAGACTTCCAACGTGTCACTTAGTGATGGCAGACACAGAAGTGGTGCTGGTTGTGAAAACCACTGAGCTGCACTCGGGCCTTTCCACCTCTGAAGCTGGACACCAGAGCACAGAGCACGGGCTCCCAACGAGCCAGCAGATGACAGAAGTGAGAGCCGTGATGACGGCCCACAAATGATGGCACAGCCCAGACAGCCACAGCTCCTGTCTCCAGAAGCGGCCAGCACTAGATACTTTGGAGAAAGATGTGATACATCCTGCAGAAGGTGTGTACAGGATAAACAAAATTAAAATCTTCATGGGAAGTTTTAAAAATTGAAACTGGGGTTAAACAAAGGACTGAAATACTACAACCCTCTCCATATAGTTGGACTCTACAATCTTAACAGTCTTTTCCAACCTAAATGATTCTATGATGATTTTGTTTTAGCAACCTTGACAGTTTCGGTGTTATAATGGCTATTCTTTTTTACGTGACAAGAAAACAATCCTGATCTATTTCTGCAAACCATTTGTGAGTTTTGTATACTTTGACTATTGCTCATTTATTTTTCTTCCTATGTCATATATAATTTAAAAAAACCCCAAACATTTAATTTTATTTTTCCAGAGCCTCCCAAATCCTGATCTGCCGTCCTTGAGTTCCCTCAAATTCTGCAGGACCCTTTCTGGCAGCAGGGGACTAGAACTACATACAGCATTCAAGGCAAGTAGAAAGCTTAGTTTATTTGATGACACGTTTTCCTTCCTTTTTCCGTTCTATTTGTCTATTTGCTTGGAACGCATGTATGTTTTTCCAAGTGTTATAAACAGTCTGGAGATGGACCAGCGTGCCGAGGGGCTGGCCAGGGTGCTGCCAAAGGTGTGTGTGTTTATGTTTGTGTACATCCATCCGTGCTTACAGGTGCTACCTGCCTGCTGGATGAGCTTGGGCTTAGTTTTTATGAAGCTTGTAAGATCTCAGTTGCTTGAAACTAGGCGATTGAAAGGAACACCTGAAATACGCGAAAGCATGAAAAGAAAAATGAATCCATTCTTAGATAGTCATGCTCATAGGCTGTAAGTAAATATTTCAAAGTCCTTTGAAGCAACACACTGTCGGTGAAAGCGCTGTACTACCCAAGGGCCTGCCGTCCGGTCCTTAAAGTTTGGTCGATGTTAAGACCTTTTGGCACGTCCGAGATTTGTGGAGATGTGAAGGCAGGGAATCGCTTCCACTTGAGGCAAGACATCAGCTCGAAAATTGTACCAAGAAAACCCCCAAAACAACAACCGAACAACCGGCCAGCAGGGGAAGCCGGGCGGGCAGAAGCTCTGGCCGCAGCCAGAGGGGCAGACCCCCACCGCCCCGCTCGGTGCCCGCTCCCGGGGCAGGGCTGGCTGCAACGCCGGTTTCCCCCCAAACCGCCCTCCAGCCCCAACGCCTCCCTCTCCGGTCCCGTTACCGACTGGGCCCCGGGCCCCTTCCCCGCTCCCGTTACCCGCCGGGGATGCTCCGCCCCGCCGCCCTTTCCCCGCCCGGGCGCGGGCACCGAAGCCGCCCCAGGGCCGCCAGGACGGGGTCAGCCCCGCCCGGCCCTCTCCGCCCCAGGCTCTCCCGCCCGGCCCGGCCCGGAGCGGCGATACCTGCCCGTGGATCTGGCTCTGCCGCCGCATGTAGACGTGCGGCTGCTCGGCGCCCAGGGCGTGGATGTTGCCGATGAGGGGCAGCCCCGCGGGGCCGGGCGGGAAGCCCGATGGCCGCACCTGCTTCAGCAGCTGCCGCACCAGCAGCCCCAGCAGCCCCGCCGCCAACAGCAACAGCAGCAGAATCCAGGCGCTCCCGCCCGCCACCGTCCCCGGGCCGCCCGCCGCCTCCCACATCACTCCGCGTCGCCGCTTCCTCCTGCCGCCGCTGCCCGCCGTCCTCATTGGGCGGTGGCAGCGCCCACCCCGCGCTGATTGGCTCGCAGGGGCTCCGCCCCCCGGCGTCGGGAGGGGCAGGACGGCGCGAAGCGGCGGAGCGGAGTAGGACCGGGCCGGAGCCGGAGCCCCGCGGGTCGGGGTCGGGGTTTGGGAGGGGTGTGGCCTGCGGCGAAGCACAGAGCGCATCTCTGTCCCCACCTGGGTTGTCTTTTTTTTTTTTTTTCTGGACAAAAGTCGCGCGCTTTGGGTGGAAGAAGCGCTGAAAACCCACTGCCGGCAGCGTGCTTGAGCGTACTGTCATCCTCCGACCATGACAGCTGGGGAAAGTCGCAAGCGACTGTAGTAAGTCACTGTGGAAGCAAAAATCCACAGCTCTGAGACAGATGTCTTTTCCAGATCCAGCCTTTTCCAGATCCAGTCTTTTCCAGACTCTTCAGAAAAACTCTTTGGGCCTGGAGAGTCCCCAGCCAATACATCACAGAATCACAGAATGGGTAGAGTTGGAAGGGACCTTAAAACCAACTTAAAACCATTACCCCTTGTCCTGTCACTACGCTTCCTGACAAAGAGTCCCTCCCCAGCTCTCCTGTAGCTCCCTTCAGATACTGGAAGGCTGCTATCAGGTCTCCCCGGAGCCTTCTCCAGGCTGAACAGTCCCAGGTCTCTCAGCCTGTCTTCGCAGGAAGCGTGCTCCAGCCCTCTGACCATCTCTGCTGTTTCCCTGTTTCCTTCTCTGTCCTTTCCAGCCCAACATACCAGCCAGCCAGCTGCTGCAGGGCTGGGTGGCTGGCAGCTGAGTGTGTGGCCAAACTGTAATTCCTCGTATTGCACCTGGCTACTAGGAATGCTGCAGCGGGCATCCAGAAAGGGCCTGGTGTCCCCGTGCTGGCGGGCAGCTGGACACAGAAGGAAATGTCCCCAGTTCACGTGGCCAAGCAGCAAGGAAATCACAAACCTAACCTGCGAGAGCCGTGGTTACTCAGAGGGACAATGCCTCAGGGAAGAGAGCTTGAGTAGCTGAAGAAAAGATCACTTACCGCAGAGATAAGAAATGTGTCATCGTGCCGAAACACTTCATAAAACCCCTCTGCTTTGTTTCCACCCACGCTGGTTTTGCTATTCCATTACTGCTCTTTTACAAGCAAATTTACTTGTAAAAGAAGTGTTCCTGTCCTGTTAAAATTTCTATGCTATGAGTTTGCAGCTTGAGATTTTCCCTTTGCTGAGCTCAACTGAATATCTCTACATAAACTCTACATAAACATAAAGAAAGTTAAGATCTAAACTGATGAAGAATTTATGTGGATGAGCTTTGTTAATAACCTGACTGATCAAAATGTGCTGCGTACCTGATAATCTAACCGCTGAATGTTCAGTTCTCAGTACGTTCCTGTGACGGGACATCCTGCTTTGAATGTGGTGATACTGACATGAGAGCACACGGCACAAAGCTGAGGAGGGCCCCAGATGTTGCTCAGAAAGTCCTAGAACTCAAACACAGCAAAGGCCATTACTTTGAGAGAGCAGAGAGGAGTTAAAAGCTATGAATGCCACAGGGAAACGAGGAGGGTAGCTGGGAAGTGACAAAGTGTACCATTTTTGGCTGGCAGTCTGGCTGCAAGGCATCTGCAAGGCTTCAGGGGAGTCAAACAGGTGGTCTGGGTGCTCGCTGAATAGGGCACGAGGCTGTAACGTGTAAAAAGAACAGGATTCAAACAGTGTGCTCGCTCATGTTTGCCCAGGATGGGCAGACTGAGAAGGAAAGATGTCACACGTGTATTACAGAACAACACATCAGTAACTTTTAATGAAGGCAAGTGCAAAGATTTCCAGTTGTTGATGCCTGTGTGTTTTTGTGCACGGAAGGCTGGCTGGGCTGCTTGGCTGGACCAGGGTCTGTGCTGGTTTCCATGTGTCAGTGCAGTAAGACACCGATTTTTGGGTGAACCTTCATGCACTAAATAATCACTTTTATTTATCTCAGGATCTTTCCTTGTCCTAGCTGCAAAATGTCTGTAAAGCGTGTGTCAGTGCTGTCATCCTATATCAAAATCTTACCCAGTTTGTCAGAATACAAAGAAGTGGCTTTAGCACTGCTGCAGGTTGGTTTGGTTGTTTTTTTTCCCATTCCTCTTCCAAGTTATTTCTTCACTCTTTCTTCCAGTATAATACTACCTGGTGTCTTGACTTAATTACTTGGGCCATTGCTGCAAAAAATACCAGTATTTCAACATCAGTGCGCTAAGATTTCTCACCAGAGAGCACAAGAGATTCAGGACCTCAGCCTGGCTCCAGCCAGAGGCAGAATGAGGAGAAAAGACCAAAGTTTAAAATAAGACGTGTAGTGTGCTTAAGCAGTTTTGCTGAAGCACACAAATTCAAACAGATTTAAATATAATTACTTACATTGAAACAAAGAGGTATTCTCCGAACACTTTAGGTCAGCATAGTCTGGTGAATTAGAGGTGCACAGGCTGGCTGATCTCAAACCACTTCAGAACAGTGTAAGAAAGGTTAATTCAGAGCCTACAGACAATTATATAGAATTAATTTACCAGATTAAATTGCTGCTGATTATATTGGAAGTAGAAACATTAATGTGCCAGATACATCATGCAATTATATGGTGCATGGCATGGTGTATCCACATATAACTATTATTGCAGTGTCATGGTTTGGCCTCGGCGGCAACAAAGAGCCACGTGGCAGCCCGCTCGCTCTGCCTCCCCACAGCAGTGAGGAGAGGATCGTAAGGAAAAGGCAGACTCGTGGGTTGAAACAAACGAAAAACTGTTTAACAGAACAACAAGTATTACAGGGAAACAATAACACAGATGAGGGGAATACAAACACAAGTATGATACTGACCACAGCCCGCGCTGTCCTGACTGCTGCCGATGTCGTGAACCCCGCCCCGGCCGCTCAGATCAACCCCGACACTGCGCCGTCACCATGCCCGTCTCCTGTTGTTGCCCTCTCTTTCCCGGCCAGCTCCCTGCTGCCCCTGGGCCTGGCGCACATGGGATGGAATAGCCGTCCCTGCTGGAAACCAGGACATGCAGTCTCAGATAGAAGGATACAAACCATTTATGTACAAAAACTTCTGTCTGAGGGAAAAAGAGGTTGGTACTTTCCTCTCCTCATTCCTCCCTCAATAATATGATATTTGGGTAGTTCTCAAAGTGTATGAGGAAGACAAATATGGCTTTGATTGATTGATTTTTACTGCTTATCTTCAATGTTCTGTTATTTAAGTGTGTAATACTTCACATGTACCCAGCGTTTTAGATGATCATGATTTCCACTACATCTGTGTAAGAAAAGAAATGAAAGGAGACTGGTAGTTTTGGCAGCAAGAATTTTGAAGGGGAAAAAAGGGGGGTGGAAATAGCATTGAAAAGACCTAAGAAGATAAAAAAAAGATCAAAAGTCCAAATGTTTGGCTAAAAAGGAAGGAATATACTTGTATGGGGGGAAAAAGTAGACGATATCTGGCAATTATCTTCAACCAAGGGAGAGAAGAGTGAAAACTGCCCTTACCATAGTGTTTGAACTTTGGTGAAGAGACAGTGGTGTTATCCACTGTAACAGAGGAAGAGAAACTGAAGAGCATGATTGCAGAACAGTAAAATCAGTTTTGATAAAGCCAAATCTGAAAAGGGGGTGAATCAGCCAAGATTAAAGATCCAAGAAACATTAGAGGATGTGTGATTAAATAGAGAAAAAATATTATCCAGATGGATAAATGTGACTGAAAGTTGTCAAAAGTAAGACATAAATAAACCCTTATGGACAGATGGAATTAAGAAAGCAGGTTTAGGGATGCAAGACTCCAATGGCTATCCAAGGGCAGGATTAAGGACAGGATTCCTTGCCAATTACTGGCTGACCAACCCTTTTTTTTTTTTTTTTTCCTTCATTCCTTGAGAAGTGTGGGGGCAGCTTGTGCTTAATTACTTCTTTGGGAAGGTTTTACTCATCTTTATCACAGATGATCAAATGAGTAAACTCATAGGATGAGAAAAGGATTTTGATTTCAATTATAAAAAAATGACGAGTGAGTAAAGAACCCCACTAAAGCATGTATCTTTATTACATTCTAAAACATCCTCGTCACCAGGATTAACAATCGTTTTTGTAGTAAATTCTGTAAGGAGAAGTTGGAGACAATCAAGTAACAGGAAATGATTGTGTTCCTGTTTTCTCAAGAAAGGCAGAAAGCAATTATTTGACAGGGCGTAACTATATAGCTTTGATTTTTGAAGAAATATACTGACAGATATGGCTGTTCTTTTAGTAACAATACTAAGATCCTGATGATAACTCTAGTACATCCTCGGGAGAAAAATTAAGTAGTTTCCGAGTTTCATTAAATATCTCACAAAGCTGAATTCAGCTACATTTTGAAACAGTCTTCAGCTTTCTTACTCTTTAGCACTGACATCATAGAATCATCTAATTTGGAAGGGACCTGTACTTCTAGAACACATGGCAAACCTTTATCAGGCTAAAGTGCTTTCATTCCTGTAATAATATCTCTTCTTCAGTGAAGTCATGTCATTATTTATAAAATGTCATACAAGAAAACAATTTGTTTTAGAGCCACAAATGTAAAGATCTTGCTCCTTTTCTTTGAGGGTAGGTCAAGGAAAAGATAGAGATCTTTACAGAAGTATGTAAAATAGGCGTGCTTCTCATTGAAGAAATTAATTTCATAAGCCCATGGACAAGGTTAGAGTCATGTGCAGATGTTACCTGTTACACTCACATACCTCTTTTTAACATGCCTATTTCATCATAGTGAATGATTAATTTCTAAGCTACAACTATCTCTTTAGCTAAGCCTCTAATGATGTTGGTGCTTTATAGATTTACTAAAACATAAAACCACATCTAATGTTTTGTCTTGGGAATTTGGTGATCAGTTGCTAAAAAACCCCATTTCTTTAAAAACAGTCCTACTGTGCCTGAGCAGTTTAGATTTGTCAGGCAGACACAGAAGCTATGGCACTGGCTTAAAGACTTTAATTTTAAAAAGTTTTATTTTATTTGTTGGCTCTTTCAGAGTTTATTTAGGCCAATTTTCTGCATAAATACAGAAATCTATCTTTTTTAGTTGATAATCTCATATGACTATTGGTTCCCAGAAACTCTGCTATAGCAGAGAAACTCTGATTATCAAATGTGATGCAATAGCCTTTGACTTCATGTGCTATTTACCAGCACTGAGAGTAATCTTTTTTGGTCCTCAATTTAGTTGAAGGCACGAGCTAAATCGTTGCCCTTGCACAAATTTCTTTTGTCAAGAGTCAAACAATTAAAGAACCAGCTGAGAAACAATCGTACCCGGTCCTCCTCACACAGAGGGCAGCACTGGAAACAGCAGGGATGTAAAGCTGTAGTACCTAACAATCTTGGGGCAACTGAATGGTCCTACAAGGCACTGATAAAAATACCGGGCTACACTGTGGCTTAATCAGACCTCAGTACTATCAAGACAAGGAATGAAATGGTGATGTGAGATCTGCCACCCCTCCTATATCCTGTGAAGAGCAAGCATGGGATTAACTCGAGGACTTATGATATAGTTTCTTACCTTATTTTTGCTGACATGCCTTTATGACATATAAGATAGCAGCATAGCACTTGTGCAAGCAATCAAATCCAAGTTTTATAATCATGCTATTGCTTCACAAGGTTAGTTTTCTGTTCTGAGGTTGTTTTCCTGGTAAGGGGTTTGTTCAACTCTTATCTTACCTGCAGAATGCATAAAACTGAAGTGGAAATAGGTGCCAATTTCAAAATATTTTCGGAGTGAACTTTTCCTCTGAAGTTCATCTCCTTTGTGCTACCCTGGTCACACTGAGGGTCTGGCCCTGGCTGTATTTGGTGAACTGTGAGTTCTTCTTGAGGGATTCCCCTTGTCAGCTAACTGGAGGTACAGCCTCAGACAGAACTGGGTCTAGCTGGAGCGTGACTGAATTTTGCCAAGTGTCAGAGGGTGGGAGCATGTTGCCAGGTAGCACGAGATAGGGCTGGAGCCCCTGTGAACCTGTGCAGGGGCTCAGCTGCAGTAATGCAGGACAGAAGGTGACAGAGCCATAGCCAGCTTCTTAGTCTGCCCCTTCTGCCTTGCCAAGCAAGCCTCAGTGCAGGACTAATCTGTTTAAAGTGTCTTCCCTACGTCAGTCTGGAAGCTTTCCTAAAGCATTTTGGAAGAAAATTTGCTTCCCAACTGATTCATAGGTTTCTCAGTAATTAGTTCAACAGCAGTTCCACTTTCTCAAAAGTAGTCACTGAAGCAGCCTAAATCCAGATTTAATGTTCATTAAAAAGGATATACTTTAATGTTGGGATCTATATCAGTGTTCTGGTTCTCAGGAAAGTACTGCATTCTTATGAAAAAGAGGCTCTCATTTCTGGGCCAAATTCAAGCTGAACTACAAGATGGCTAGGTAAAATACTATTTGTATGGATAAGCTTGATGTGAGCTTATTTTAAATCTGAATATGGCCTTGTGGGGGCTATGGAAACAGAATTTAGCAAAGGGTTAGACCAATTAGAGAGGTGAGTTTTACAAAAGGAAATGCTATCAAAAGTTGGAACAACAGGTAAGGTGTCACCTTTCAGAGTTTAAGCCAGTTTTTAGCTATCAAAATTACAGAATCACCTAAATTGGAGGTGAAAGATACAAAGAGAAAATATTCAGTTGATTATGTTCCTTCACCAGAGCATATCAACTAGATATCATTCCTGACAGATATTTGACTACCTAACCATAAAACCCTCCAGTGAAAGGTATGTTGTAACTGCAATGCAACCTGCTCTTATATGTCATTATTCTCAATTGTAGGAAGCTTTATCTCCTTTGTTGCCTTTAAAGCCCATATATATTTATTGTTTTGAATGTAGTACCATGAATGTAGATTATTGCTGCTTCACAGAAAGTACTTAAAATTTTGTTACTGCACTTCTCCATAATCTTTCCTTCTGCTGTTTCCCCCATCTTTGAGTTTGTTCTCCTGAATCATGTTATGGGATCTCTGATAACTCTTTCCAGTAGTTTTCTGGACTTTCATTAACTTGTCTTTTTGAGGTACCCAGAGTACACTTAGCAGATCCAGATCTTATCAGCAACAAGTCGAGCGTAAGGGCCTCAAACATGATACCCCTGATAATATCACGTTTGTTTTTACAAGAGCATGAAGTCTTACCTGGTTTATCATTTTCTGAAGAACGGATTGCAAGGAAACATTAGAAAGATGTTTTGACAGGAACTCAATAGTGCTCTCTGTCCCTTGAGTGGCTTCTAGTGTCTTCTTAGGTAGCACTGTTTTCTGGCTGTTCATAGAGATGGGTTCCTGGATAGACAGACTATGCATAGGCATCCACCAGAAACACAGTTAAGGTAACTCCCCAGCTTCTCCTCATAAAGAAAGATCATATGATGTTGAGAGCTGGTTTTATCGTGAAATGTCCTTATCTGCAAAAGGCTTAATAAGATGCTATGAAGAACAAGTGTAGAGAGAGCAGAGGCCTGAACCATGAACACCTCTCTTGTGAAGAACCTACCGTATCTGTGGATTACGGCATCCTCACTGTCTAACCCTTTCCCTTTGGTAGGGTCCTCTCCTGTCAGGTATGAGCCGTTCTTGGAAATGGAAATTCTGTCTGTGCAGCTCACAGTCCTGTCTATCTTGAAGACACTTTACTATTGGACAAAAATCTCAACACAGTATATAGATGTGACATTTTTGTTTAGCAGCATGTCAGCTGGTAACATTTAAGAATCTCACTGCAGTGTCTATGGCTTGTTGACATAGTGGCAATATTTACAGTAGAAAAAATGGCTGCACTTTAAAACAATTTAGTTAGTATCAAAAAAATACCAAACAGAGGATGCTGTATATAGTGTAGAGAAAGAAAGTTGCTTTAAAGGATAGATTTTTCTTATTCCCCAAAATTTAAATAAATTTATTTGAACAGGAAATTCCTTTTAGTTGGAGCTGCAAGTTGCATGAGATAATCTGATTTCTTAAAAAAAGTAATAATCCAGCCATTCTGTAGCTCTTCCTTTCATCTGCTTTGAGCCTATACCCATTGATTATTTTACCTGATATATTATCAGGCACTGAAATAAGCAGAACTAGTTCCTTGCAACAGATAGTTTCCATAAATGTCTTGCTGTACTAGCGCAGTACTCACCAGTACCACTCTGTGCTAGTTTTTCCACGAATACTTAGCCTCTAGTTTTGGATTTATCTAGCAACAGGAGACTCTTATCCTGTGAAAATCCTGTATCTTTTTTACAGCTTCAAAATAGACAAACTGGTCTTTGGAGCACTTTGTACCACATAAACTGTCGTTCTCGTCTGTCTTATGTATAAGAGAGGTTTGCAAAAAGAAAATATATCTGGTGAGGCAGATGATGTATAGCTGAGGGGAAAAAATAGGACAAGCGTTCCAGCTGGGAGTCCCTCCATTAGCTCTGGCAAGGAGCAGCCACAGCGCTTGCCAACATCCAAGTATTATTTCATCTGTATGTGCACAAAAGTAGATCTATTGGCATTCATACCTGTTGCCTTAAATTTACGTTTCTTCCTGTGAAAGCTTAAAGTAGCAATGTTGGCATGTGAAACCCTGTACTCACTGCCACCTGCAGCCAGCCCCGGGCTGAGTCGCACTGGCAAGAGAAGGACTTGAACTGGCTGGAATCTGCTACAAGATGAAATATAACTTTTTCCTCCCTGAAGAACTGAAATATGCTATTCCAGCAGAATAGTCGGGACTTTTTCAGGTTAAAACAGGAACATTCTATGCAGACCAAGGAGTAAATAAAAAACCGAAGGAAATGTGAATGACTGGCATAGGAAGAGGCAAGGAACAGCGAGGTTAGAGAGAGAAATGCCTGACTCGAAGCCCGGTCATTTAAGTTCCCACACTTTATTTCTGTTGGTGACAAGTCACGTTAAAAGAGCAAAAGCAATGCTAAGACGTTTCTTCAGGCGCTACCTAACGTTTGTAAATGCAACGTCAGGAAAACCAGCTTAAAAATCAGAACAGGAGTCGTGGAAACGGACGAGATTTAAAATCAAAGCTCCTGGGACGATTCCCGCGATGAGCCTAAGTGCGCTGAAACTGCTATTTAAAACGAAATTTATAATTTGTCTGTGCCAGGGGAAGGAGGAATCCTCCGGGGGAGGGCAGGGTCGAGCGGTGCCCGTGAAACGAGTTGGGGGAGGAGGCAGGAGAGAAGCTCCGGGGCCGCGGTGGGGGCCGCGGCCGGGCGCAGCCGCGCTGGTGCGGACACCTCTCACCCCCTCTCCGAGCCCAGAGCTCTGTGGGCGAAGTGCTCTGAGCCTCCCAAATCCTGCTTGTGGGCAGGATCTTCGCAGCCCCACACGCCTCGCAATTAACGCCCCCTGCCCCCGGGGCTCTGCGCTCCTTTCCCTCCCAGCGCTGCGCCGCGCAGGTGATCTCGGAACTCGGAGCGCACGATCTGTCCCACTCCCGAGCTTTTCATCTAAAGAAAGATGTTCTCGGAAAAAAACCTACTTGTCATATGAGAAAAAAATTTTTAAAAAAGAAGACAAAAACCAAAACCCCCCCCACGCCGCCCCCCCCCCCAAAAAAAAAACTCCAAAAAACCCCAAACCAACAGAAAACACACCCAAACTAGAACACTACACCAAAACTAAACGATTTTACAATCATTCTGCAAAACGAGGGCGGAGAAATTGCGCAGCCCCCTCTGATGCGCCGCCCCCTGCCGTGGGAGGGAAGGGGAAGCTGAGCGGCCGCCGGCCCTGCAAGGCTGGCGGCGAGGGGGAAGATGAAGGATCGCTCATCGGACCATCAGGCACCCGCGGGTGGTTTTCAGTGTGTCAGTGTTCCTCTTTAAACCTCAAAGCTTAAAAATCCCATCAACAAAACAATGCCCGCCCCGCGGTTATCCCAAACTTAATTCACCTCCCGGTGAAACGCACGATTCCTGCCGTCGGGAGCGACCCGTCTCATCGCCTTCTGCGAAAACACGAACGAAGAAACGCCAGGATGTCCCTAAGGGAAAGCTTCCCCACCCGTTTTTAGTAGCAAAACGAACGATCTCGCTGCCTTCGGCACCTGCGTAGCGGTGCGCAGCGTGCGCGGGGCTCCGCTCCCCGTGGTGCCTCCGCCGGCGGTGGCGGCACGGCCGGTGCTTACCGCTGCGCCGGGCGGTGCCCGCGGCCGCGGAGAGCGATGAAAAGACCCGGGAGGCAGGGACGGGAACGGGCGGGGCCGCGCCGGGGGTCCCGGGGGCGCTCAGNCCTCCGCGGGTGATGCATGGGGCGGCCGACAGCTGCCCGGTAATCCCCGCCAGCGGGGCTCAGCGTTACGCCGGGGGAAGTCGAGCCTCCTCCCCCCCCGGTGCCTCTTCCGTGAGCAGGACGGCGCTGCACCTGCCCATGGAGAGGTGTGTTATTGTGGTGATGATGATGATGAAGACGATGATGATGGGGATGATGGTTTCCTCGAGGACCACGGGGTCACGGCGCGGAGCAGTCCCGGGGGGAGGCGGTGCGGCCGCCCGGCAGGGCACAGGGCGGAGAGCGGC
>VXBW01008039.1:960874-997811 GCA_013400375.1 Thinocorus orbignyianus | reverse complement strand
AGCCCGGCTTTGGCGCCCAATGGCGAGCCGGGCTTCGCCGGGCGGCCGAGGCGGTGATTGGCTGGCGGGCCCGCGCGGGCGCCCACGCAGGCTGCCGCGGCGGCAGGTATAAAGGGGAGCCGGCGGGCGGGTGCGTGGTACCGCGGATCGGCGCCTCCTGCTCTGCCACGCTCCGCGCATCCCCGCCGGTAAGCGCCGCCGCGGCTCCCTGCCCGAGCCCCGTCTCTCTGCCCGGGGCGCGGAGCTTCTGATGGGGCCACCCGGCTTCCGTTCCCGGGTACCTGCTTGCCCACGCCTGGGCAAGGGGGTGAGCCGGGGAAGGGGGGAGACACTCACTATTCCTTCGCTCTCTCTTTTTCCGCCGCTTGCACGGCGTGGGGTGTCCCGGTGGGGGTGCGGGACGGCTCTTCGCGCAGAGCTCTCCCCGGTAGGGTGCTCCGCCGGCGCTTGGGCACCCTTCAGGGCCTCCCGTGGGGATGCGCGGCGTCCTTGGGAAGCTGCCTGGTCGCTCCGGTGAGCCCCGTCGAGAAATGGGACCTTGGGAAAAGGCTGCTGATGTGATAGATAGTGGTGCTCTTGTTTGAGTCTCACCTACTGATGCTATGAGAAAAAAGAGGTGTATCTCAAAGTAGGTATCTTCAGTTACATGTGTGTGTATATATATACATACTTCTTACAGGTTTTGGTCTTGTGACTAATTTTTAGCCTATACCTCTTCTGGTTTCAGAAGATAAATTATTAACTTATTGAAATTAAACTACTTAATTCTTATAGGATAGTCTGGACTGGGATATTAGTGTGCTAACTGCCAAGAAGCAACCAGTTTCAGGTAAAGTGCTAACAGTGGCACTTGCGGGCGGAAAAATATTAGATGCTAAACATGCCTTTTTTTCTTTCTCATGGCTCTTATTCCCTACCTATGCCTGTCCATGTTGGACACGCTGATTAGGACATGGTGTGTAGTGGTTAGAGAAATGTGTTTTCCACAAATTTGAGGGAAAGTCTGCATTAAGTTGAATGCGGATTGCTATACAGAACTGTGACTCTGAAAAAGCTGCGTTTTTATCCTCTGTAATAGTGCTAAGTTACTTTAAGGTACTGAAAAAACAAAAGCATAATAGCAGTAATTGGAAGAAATGGAAAGACAATATTCAAAAAAAGGAGAAAAAAAAAAGCTGTTAGTGCCTGTGTTACTTGTGGCTAGGAAACGATGACCCCTTTAGAAGATCTTACAGGATTGAGAGGGTTGGAAAACAGCCATTGCTTGATGTACCTCTTTGTTGTAGAGAGGAAATCATGGTTATGCTGAAGATTTCATCTTTCCTTGCTGTTTATGCCTTGGTCGTGTGCCAGATGGATAGCTTCCAAGCAGCCCCAGTCAGGTAAGAAGCTCGTCCTGTTGCTGACTGCTCTATCTGAATGATATGAAAATACTTAGATTCTTTAGAGGTCTAGGAGGGAAATAGACTACAGTGAATGAAAAAGCTGGCATTTCTTTTTTTGACGCTATCTTTGGTACTGTAATTCATTTTTAATTGCGTACATAAAACACCTAGTGCTCTGCGTGAGGATGGCTTACACATTCACACCAGTGAAAGACGCTGTCAGTGACATGCATTAATGTCTGACAAACCCCTCTCTCCCGTCCGTGGCTCTCTGCAGCACTCTGGGTTTTATTCATCCTGTTCTGCTTGCCTCTGCATAGACCTGGCTTGGAGTCCATAGCAGACCGAGTGACGCTCAGTGATTACGAAGCTCGGAGGTTATTAAATGCACTGGTGAAAGAGTTCATACAGATGACGGCAGAAGAGCTGGACCAAGCCTCTGAGGGGAACAGGTAAGGACTGCAGTACTGGGGGCAGGAGAAGGGCGATGGGGGGATTATGTTTGATATTTGGCAAAAACCGTCTGAGCAGACCATCTGCAGGTCTAGATTTATTTGTTTTTCTTGGAATTATGGATAACTGTAGTCACCAAACTGGTAAAGGATGATCCTGCAGAGACATCCTAATGTTGGTATCAAGCTTCCACCTAGTTAACCTGCTTCTGTCTGTCTTCTGCAACTGAAAGTGGAGAGCGATTTGAGCTTGAATGAGGGGGTTGTGTTAAAATATGGCAACAAAAGGTATGTCTTCCTAGTGGGAGCGTTAGGGGCCATTCAGATGCTCTTGGATTCTCTGTCGTGAAAGTGCATGCTGTTGTAAGGCATGGGAAGCCCCTGGCAGAGAGGACGTGTTGCTCCTAATGCACGTAGCACCACGCTACCATGGACCCAAGGCATGCAAGTGCACTTTCATTATCCTAGCAGGATTTGTATTGCAAAGCATGGTGGTGATGTATAAGAGACTCAACAGCATGCTGAATACATGGGAAGTAAAACTTCCTGACCTCTGACTACGAGCATCCAAAAGGCTAATGAACGTGCTTTCTGGCAAAGTTGAACTCATTGAAAGGATAGTGTTTTCCTCCTTAATGCATTTGTATGAACTTTCCTTCCTTGCATGGAACGTGATGTGTAGGGTTTGGTTTTTTATTATTTTTTTAAGTTTCCTAACTCTAGATATTTATTTTGGGAAGAAATGCATGAATATGCATGTTTGAGATTCACTCTTCCTTTGGGCATGGTTTTGTTTTGTGGTTTTTTTTTTTTTTTTCCCCCCTGCAGCCTGGATAGACCTATTTCCAAACGCTGTGCCAGTCTGAGTACTTGTGTGCTGGGCAAACTGTCTCAAGAGTTGCACAAATTGCAAACTTACCCTCGCACTGACGTTGGTGCTGGAACTCCTGGCAAGAAACGAAATGTGCTGAGTGACCTGGAACACGAACGCTATACAAACTATGGGGACCCTCTAGGAAACAACTAGATGTGCTTATTTCTCCCCTTCTCCCCTTTTTTTAAGCTGATGCATGTGGATCTAACTTTGATTGCTAACTTTGCTATGTTCTTTTGATTCTGTTTTTGACAGAGAATGTTTGAGATGGACCTAATGTTAGGAAGACGGTGAACATAACATGCACACCAAGCTGGGGGGGGGAATAAATAAATAAAAGTAAACAGCACTGCCTTGACATTTCAAATGATTTTCTTAGACCCTGATTTAGAAAAAAATTCTAAAGGCTCGTCATTTCTGGCTGTTAAGTGTACAAGTAGACTCTTCTTTTGTGCTTGGCCATGCACTTGTTCAATAAACCTATTTTTCTATAAGGATTAGACCTGCTTGGTTTAATAACTTGTTTTAGAATGTATGAGATTTCTAGATAAGGCTAGAAAAATGTTAAGAGTTGTCTTAATATTCAAGAGAGGCAATGCCAGTAATTCTAGAAAAGTTTAAAGAGAACTTAGAAATTGAAATTGGACATACACTTATGTACTGATGTAAATGGGAGGGCATGCATCCTGTTAGCAAGGATCCTGAGAAGCCAAAAAAACTAGAAATGTAATCCTGTTTGAAACTGGGTACTGAATACTTCCAGGTAAGAACTTTGTGTTCTTTTCTTCTTCCCTTCTTACTTTACAATAGGTCTTTATAATAGAATATTTAAAACTCTGGTCTCTTTAAAATATTTGCATTAATTCAAGACACTGTGTTGCAGGGGAATTGTAAATTAAGAGACAAAACCAGATTTCTTTAAAGTTTTTCTGTTGTAGCACTGCATCTGTCAGAGGCCTGTTTCAAAAAATTGGCGTTAATGTTACAGTATTCACTGTTAACATTAAAAAAACTGTTGTGTGATGCTTATCTGAGAATTGCTCCTACTGAAAAGAAGTCATTGCTTTAATAGAAAATTCTTCAAGCAAGGACTGTGTGATATGCCTTTAAGTATTCCTTCTAGCAAGGTTATTAGCTGTAGGCTGAACTCTGAGCACAGACCTAATCCTGTTGAAGTCTGCGCACTGCTCCGATATTGGAGTGGTGTAGTGGACAGAGGTCTAACCCCAGGAAAAGGGAGTTCCCACACTCCCATTAAATACATCGAAGCAGTATGTTCGTGTGGTTCAGCTCTGAAAGCAACTGGTCAGCTGCTGTGCAGATGCAGTTCTATTAGAGTCACTAGCAAAGCTCCTGCTGTCATCAGTGATGCTAGGATTTAATGTGTTTTCTGGGCATTATGGAGCACGGGTGTTGAAGTGAAACGTTCAAGATCAGTATCTGCTGCTGTACTTCAGCAGCACTGCAAAAAAAAAGGCAGATCTCAGCTTTTGGAGGAAGTGGGGATTGGTTAAATACTCCAGACCTGGACCTCCTCTGCACCTCTCTGTTGGTTGTAATGACTTGCTGGAGGCAGGCAGCGGTTCAGGCGTTGCTGGAAATCTGGCTTGGCTTAGCCTTCAGTCCAGCTGCCCAAGAAAGGAAGGGCTCAGCCACTTCTTGTAAACAGACTGACACTCAGAAAAACACAAAGACTTATCTTTTAGAGCTTATAATGTGTGCACACAAAAGTTGCAAATGCGTGCTGCACAGCATCCCTTACTGACTTTTCATTGTACGCAGGATAGATACTTCAGGAACTAACTCTTTATTTTTCTTGTGAAAAGCAGTGTAACAGCACAGAAGAGGGCATGCAACACAGCAACCTGTGTGACCCATCGTCTGGCAGACTTCCTGAGCAGGTCAGGAGGAGTGGGCAAGAACAACTTTGTACCAACCAACGTGGGATCCAAGGCTTTTGGCAGGCGAAGAAGAAGCATTCAAATATAAAAAAGCTGAATGATAATGTGAATATGGTAAATACATTGCAATAAACCAAATCTGCAATGCAGGCAACCAGTGGCATTATCAGGATTTTAGTCTTACTAGATGAATAACTGACCTATAGTGATAATTTGAGAAAGCAGAGCAAGTAACAATAAAAAAGATGTTACAAATACAATAATAGCATTTTTAGACTGTGAAGAAGAGCTTTTGTAGATGTTCTGCTTAGATAACTAGCTTTGCAGTGTATTAACTAAATGCAAGAGTTTGTTTAGAGTTATTTGCTTGTTTTACCTGTAACATTTCATTATTAACATCCCAGTAACTCTGCATTTCTTTCTTTCAGATCGCTGTGAAACTGAAAGTTCTACTTTAATTTCTAACAAAAACAACTCTTCTCCATAAATCAAGACAGCCAAAAAGAAGATTAATTTTGCATCCTAATGCTGAAAATGTTTTATTTAATACAAATGAAAACACTTCTGTTATGTATAGTACAAGAGAATCTAGTTATTAAAGTTAAATTATTGTATATTCTTTTTATATGCAATTCTATTTCAAATAAAATGTGACAGCATCTATTATTTATTTATCTTCGGGCTTATATGTGATCCATGCTACTTATCCTGTCACTACTGCCAAAACTCGGGGATTATACTTAACTGCTGCCTGGCAAGGCATATGTATATTATAAGGTGTGCTGTGCCTTGATGTAAAACACTTAACTAACCTGATTGTACAGTATGTTTAAAAGAAGACCAACAAACACTTAAATGTTGTATCATTTGTGAATTTACACAAAATTAAAAAAGTATTTTAGATACACTTGGATTGAGAAACTGATTTTTCATTTGAACACATGTATGGAAACATTGGGCACTAACCCAACATCAATGCTGATCAGCTGGCCCATTGATCTGCTGCAGCCTTATCAACTATAAATGCTTTGATTTGAGTCAAAAGTTCAGAATGGAAAGAATAGCTGCCTTTTATGTATTCATAAAACAGTAGCTCAAAAACACTACTTAGTGAGACTTCTAGAAACACAAAAAGAAGCCCTAGTTATATTTAATAAAACTGTAGGGACAAGCTTCATCATGTGTGGGTTAAGGCTAAATGTTTTTATACAGGATGTAGTTCAGATGAAATTGTCTAACAAGCTTTGTAGATTTTTGTCTAAGGTTAAAAAAGTGAATTAGAGAGGAAGAGAAAAAGGAGCTACGGAAATGTACATTTCTTTTAAGCAATCCTGAAATGGTCTATTTAGGGATCAGGGATAAATAATTAGAGTGAGTGGAGAAGAGGGTAGCTGGAAGCAATCCATAGACTTCTAAGTGGTGTTGCCAACTTCCTCTTTAAAGCTGCTGCTGTTTCAGTTTAGTAGCTGAGTCAGATATTTGTTTAGATTGGTTTTGTGCTCCACAGCTGGAGTCTAAAATCAGCTTCATTAGTTTGGAGAAAGATCACGTCGCTGTGCAAAGTAGAGGTTAAGGTTCTCATGATGTCTCTGTCTGTCTCTGCTGCAGATGTTATAGCAAAAAGAGGAGCGTGATCAACCAGATGTAGACATAGCCAGTAAGGCTATCCAATGACAACGCTTCTATACCACGCTCATTCATGGCTATGATTTTATTCCTTGGGGAACATTTCAGCCCTGGTAAGTCAGTGTACAAAGCAGACCTTGTAGAAGATATAAATCAGTTTAGAGGAAAATGTTCCAGTGCCTAAATGGGCAAAGGAGGGACAAGTTCGGACTTGGCTTGCAAACCTCTTGCCCAGAGATAGTCTAGTGCTTTTTTCCATTTTCATCTGAAGAATCTGAGATTGGATGCAACTGAGTGTAACATGCTCGCATGGTGAACCACTGCCCTCTGTTTGTATGAGGGTCTGGTTGGGTTAGAGCCAGTTGCCAGTTTTGGAGCTCTGAAGCATTCTTCATCAGGTTTTGGGTATTTTTTCCCATTTTCCTGTGTACAAAGTGGAGATCATATGATGAGATTACCTGGCCGCCTTAGTAACACCTTTCCCTGTCATTGCAGAGCCTCTGGATACAGATGTCAGGTTGTCTTTTCTGCTCCCTACTGCAGCCTGCAACAGCTTAATCTTTCCCAAGGTAAAATGCCTCAGTGCAGTTATTGGGATGAACACTTGTAATTTCATGATTCATATTCACTGAGAATCCAGGCAGTGTCCATGGGCCCCCTCTGGCTTTAAAGTCTGAATGCTCAGGCAAGTGGTTTATTTTTTCCGTTTACAGCCATTGTGTGCTGAGAGATACGCCTGAGGTGGCTTCAAGTAATTGTGACAGTCATAGTGTCCACCTCTTCTAAAAACTTATTTCTCCTTTTCAGTTTAACAAAGTTACGTGTTGTTTTCTGCCAGCCAAAGCAATTTCATCAGACTGATATTTTATGCCAGATCACAAACCTAACACATAAAACAGATCCTAGTAATGTCAGTGCTGGATTTTACATTGTCCCAGTTGGAGGAAGGTTGGATGAAATTTCTGATACATGTTTCTTGGTTTGTTTGTTGAGTGTTTTTCCCTAAGGAGGAAATAGTTACTTTCATATGCCAAGATCTGTTCTTGTGGTATCTTCTATCTCTTTTCTCAGTAAGATCTCTGTCTGCACTGCAATACACTCACCAAATAATTATGCCTGTAAAGGACGTATTTAGAGGGCCATAGCACTATGAAAGCAAGGGCGAATAGGAAAAGGGGTGAGGACCCCTTTTCCGTGATACGGAGACAGAAACCCTTCACCACAAAACTGAGCTGCTTAGAGCTTTAGGAGAAGCAGATTATTATTGAAACATGACAAAACTAGAAGTGTGAACGCTAATATCTTAATTTTTAAAAATTTAAGGCAGTGAATGTGGTAGAAGGAATTACAGAGCCACCAGATGCTTGTCAATTGCTTTGATTGACATTGTGAACAAGTGAAAAAAATTGCTTCTATTTTTTTTAAAAGTGCTGTTCTTGTTAATATTACCCAAACTTGTCGGCTCTTCATTAAACCCTAAACTTCTACCCTGGGAGAAAAATCCATTTTGGAATTAGCATTTAATAAGGGTGAGTATGGTTTCTAATGTACTTACCTTTCCATTTTAATTATGTTGTCCTTCTAAGCACGGTGAAAGCTGGAGGAAAATATAACATTGGTGCAGTATGTGTGAGTGGCATCAAACCCAAGTTACTTAGTATTCAGTCAGCTGAGACAGCACAGAGTACTCATGCACAACTGTTTGTATTCTTGTTTGTGAGGCAGTATCATTATGACTACAGTTTGGTTCTGATGCTTTTAGATGTTTTTCAGTATGTTTATCTTTTCTTTAACAGTTAGTTGGTTTTTTTTCCTTTTCCTTTTCCTTTTCCTTTTCCTTTTCCTTTTCCTTTTCCTTTTCCTTTTCCTTTTCCTTTTCCTTTTTTTCTGTGTGCAAGTGAAGGCTTTGGGAGTGCACTTTGCAAGTAAAGGCAAAAGGGGAAGAAATTTATGAGCGAGAAACACCTGAGGATAACTTATTGTCTACTGTTTTCGTGCTATTATAGAATTTTGGGGCTTTAATTTTGCGGATTATTTTCTAGTCGTTTGGTTTTCCAGTGCAGATACAGACACAAGCATTATGTGGGCCCAGGAGAGGTTATGAATTTTGCCCAGTTCTCTGCTCTGAGCTAATGGGAAGTAAAAAAGCACCATCTTGTGGCCAGCAAATAAGCACAGTGAGGGCATGTGGGGATCCCTTTCCGATAGGTATTTACCCACCTGCTCCTGCTTTTCCCTTGCTGGTGAGTGCAGCTTCCAACTGGGTGTGGGGTGGGTGAGCAGGGGTGGCCACTTGGGCTGATGCCATGAGGCAAACTCACCTGCTGGTTTCTTGGAGCAGGCTGTAGGGATGGGAACACACGCATTATGGGCTCCCTGAGGTGTCATGGGCCCCCAGAGCCGACACACCGGATATCAGGCAGGTGTGAGCCAGCTGGTGCAGTACCAAGTGATGGGTAACAGTTAATATCAGCTTGTGTCCCCATGGACCTTTGCAGTTGTCAAAACAGAGATCACAGAACTGCAGAGTTATAGGGGTTGGAAGAGACCTTTAGAGGTCATCTAGTCCAACCTCCCTACTCAAGCAGGTTCACCTAAAGCAGACTGGGCACGAATTCATCCAGGTGGGTTTTAAATATCACTAGCGAAGGAGACTCCACAGCCTCTCTGAGCAGCCTGTTCCAGTGCTCTATTACCCAGAAAGTAAAGAAGTTTAAACAGAACTTCCTGTGTTCCAGCTTTTGTCCATTGCCCTTTGTCCTGTCACCAGGCACCAAATGAGATGCGGCAGCTGTTCACCTGTGTGCTTTTTGCCAAGGGGTAGGTGGCCTCCTGCTCCTAGATCTGAGCGAGTTTTTGGTTCAGGTTTGTGTACCAGGATATCACTGCATATATTGGTGGAGCATCATTTTGAAACAATACTTTCACTGTGTCCCTCTGCAGATATTTAGCTCCCTTTTTACTCCTTCTGTTAGTGGAATTTAATTCATCTTTCTGAAAGCTTCCATCATCTGCAGTGTGAGAAAGGAGCAGAGCTAATGCTATTGCTTCTGACACTGAACACTGCCAAAAGCAGCTTATAGCAGGCAGTAGTAAATTTTGGTATTGGTTATCTACTCCAGCATTGTCATGTTTAATTAGCAGATTGAACATCTCTAAAAGGTGAAGAGTTTAAAAGACGCTGGAGAATTTGGGTCTATGCATTTTTCTAGGCTGAACTACTTTAGAACAGAATACCTGTTAGAGATGAACTGGGCATTTCAAGCCTGATTTCACCCATGTTGAGTGCTGGCAACTTCTTTCCAACCTGGTCATGCTCAGTGCTTCTGATAATCAGGTGAACATTGCCCTGGCTGCTGGAAGGTCTCCACATGGCACGTATATTTGCTGCCTCTTTACTGTTCTAAAAGGCACCAGATCCACTGTTCTCCATAGAATTATCCTCTATTTTGGATGCTCTTTATGCCTTTTAAATTTGTTCTCTTCTGCAGAAAATGTCCAAGGAGTATAGTACCTTTTTTTTTCTTTCTTTTTTTTCTCAGAAAGTAAGTAATTCCCATTTCTAAACTATACCAAACATTGAAATATTGCCTCTAGGAGATTTCTCATCCATCCTTAGAGTAATAAAAATCACTGCAGCATTTTTCTTTCTATTCTTGGCTTTAGCACAATTCTTGTTTGAAAGAATTATTCTTCTGGCTGGGGCTGAGATGTGATCCCAGCTAACTTATTAGCAAATGTTGCCTTTAAAAGCCTGAATGTGTACCTCTGGGCAGGTTTTTTCCCTCTACTAATGTGTGAGAAAATACTCATAGATCCCACTTGGTAGTTCATTATACTCATGTTGACTGTCCACAAAAGATGATTACACCCTTGCTGGTTTGGCTTTTCTATTTTCTTCTGTTGTTGTGCCATATTTCTTCCTCTTTTCAAGGGCTTTTCCTAGTAGCATCTTGTCACATTAGCACATGAGGCAATTCTACATTGCATTGATCTATTCTGTGGCCACAAACTACAGCATATATCATATGAGCAAGAAATCCGTTTGATTTTCCAATTGCTCCCTGAGAGTCTACAAGACAGTCTTCTCTGGGAGACTACATGGCAAGGAGTGCAGTCATCTGTCAGTCATGTATGGAAGAGACAGAGGTGCAACAGTCTTGAGTAACTCCTACCAAGGTTGTTTTGGGTAAATGCTCTCAAGATTGCCAGCAGACATAAGTGCTGGAGACACTGGCAGCTGTGTAATAGAAAGGAAATGACTTCAAGATGAAGTAAAGGAGGGGAAGCAATGAGGGCTTGAAGCGCTAAACAATTTGTGTAATTATGAAGTACAGATGCAGTAAGCGACAGTGTTTGTGAGCTGCCTGCCAGATAAGCCAGGCATTTCTCTGAGATGCCCCAGTTCACATTAGAGCTCAGGAAGGTGGGGAGGACAGTCAGATTTGTGTTTTCTGTGCATTACCTTCTTTGTCTTAACGTGGTATTTTGTCTCCTTCAGCACTGGCCAAGTGTTGCTGCTGTTCTCTGATCTCAAAGTCCCCTCTGTCAGTTGGGTCAGAGAGGTTGAGTGTCCCTGGCACTAGGGGCTGGCAGGTTGCTCTAGGGCTGGCAGGGGCCACAGAGGCAGCCCCAGCCCCTTCACAGCAAAGAACCAGGGATTGGTAACTCCAGGCTGGAATCCCAGCTGTGCCCTGTGGCCTGTGCATTTTCTCTTGGCTCCCAGAGGGAGGCATATAGAGGCTTCTTCCCACTTCATGACCTGCCCATCTCCTGAGGTGCCAACACTGTCATAGCAGGAGGAGTGTGTAGCTCTATGCTCCTCAGCTGCCTCCCACCAGCTCCCATCCTCCCCATAGCAGTTGTAGCCCAGAGCACTGGGCATGCTGGAGGATGTCTCCTCCTCCTCTCCCAGGGCTGATGGAGACAGCCCATGGACCCCACTGCCCCGATCCTGTTAGGTCCCACTGACCTGCATTTGTTGCTGCGTCAGCTGTCTTCCTGTATAGCTTTGCTGCAAGTCATAAATCATCAACATAAGGAACTATTTTTTTTTTGTCATTTAGAAAACCGGATATTTTGCTCACTTTCTCTTTTCTCCCTATCAGGCCATTTCTGCTCCATGAAAGAACTTCATCCTATGGCTATTTGGAGTCTTTATAGTTTCTTCATAGTTTTGCAAACACTTCAAAAGTCAAAATCAATTGTGTCAACCACGTTAATTTGCCCATTATTCTGCTGACATGCTTTAAAGGCTTCACTGTCTCTTGTTGTGGAGAAAGCCAATTATTCTAATTAGCGTATGTTCCTAAAATAGTTACATAGATAGTTTATAATTCCATTTTTAGCTTGTGATATAACCATGCTTTTGTATTGACCAACATATTAGTTATTACTTCTAGTGGGTAAAAATGGCCTGTTAACTGCAAATGAATCCCGAGCAGGTGCATCAGGGGAAGGATGACAATACCAGTGCAATGACTTTCATAGACAGGCAGGTTTTATCTATGGAAGAGGCTCAGCAGCTTAGAGGTGCTTTTTAGCATGCCGGTGCTCCTAGAGAGGCCAAAGATGACAGTGCTGCTAGTGATGTTTTTGAGTGTGTGTGTATTTTCCAAGCAAGGTTTTTATTCTTAGTTAATGTAGTCCTTACCTCCTAGGCTGGAAAATTCTTTTTTATCTTTAGTTAAAGGTAATATCAAAGAGTTAAATTAGGTATGAAAATAAACATTAATTTGTGTTCTTAATGTAACAGAAGTAAAGAATTAAATGTAAAAAAGGAGATAGATCTGACCTCCAAATGCTGGGATTGCAAACTTTAAATGAAAACCACCTTAGTTTTCATTTAAAAGACTTACAGATGAGCAGATCAGAGACAAGACTTTTGAAAAATTTTATGTATATTGACAGTGAAGTCAAAGATATTTTAATAAACTTTATGCATAGTCTGTTTCTATTTCAAACTTATTCCTGGTAAAGTTACACATTTCAACATGCAAAAGTTTTTGCATTGTGTGAAGCTGCCTTTTCCTTCTCTTTCCTATCTAAGGTTCTCAGAAGAGATAAAATGTCTATGTTGTACCTTTTTCCACTAGACAGTGGCAGAGCTATGTGTAATCTTACTCCCCTGGTGTTGAAGCACTGTTTTTATAATTGTGTGTTTTAAAATCACATGCGTTTAGTATTTAATTAACTGAAATGTCTTTGTAATTGAAGTTCTTGGTGGGATTACTGTCCCTATTCAGTTATTCCAGTGACTTACTGAAAGATGGTGGAATACCACCTTATAACAACCGCATCTACAGCACTGGTAACTAAAAGCCTTAACACAATGTCTCATCTCTTGGTAGCACAGGTTGCCGAAGTGTCCCACTCACAAAAAGAACAATCCAATTAGCCTCGGGGTCCCTAAGACCTTTCTTTCATTGTTATCACCAGTATTTCTCCTCATCAGAAGTTTTATTGATAATTTGGGTATTTCTTGCAACATTTGCAGAAGCTCTGCTTTGTGGGCTGCCATAGGTGCCACTCTAATGATCCAGCAGGTAGGATCTGAGGTAAAGCCCCGACTCTTACCAATGCTAGTAATTTGGCAGAGGAAATATACTTCTAGTTCAGGAGTTCTTGATGACATGCCAAGCTAAAAGTTACCTTGGGCCGTCTCTCACAGCCAAATTGTAGCTGATCATGCTCCATCAGTCTGCCTAAACTGTGCAAGAAAGCCACTTTCTTCTGAAGGCCGTGGAACCTCTAGCTATAGAGACCAGGCATATCTTTTTTATGGGTCCATTTTTTTCCTCCCAGGTCTTACTCTCTAATCAGGAATTCAACCTGATGGGTCTTCACAAAGTCCAGTCTCCAGCATACTGATTAGAAAATACTGAGATTTGTACATCAGATGCTTTTTGCTGTATATTATTTAATGACCTTTTTTTTAATCTTTGTAATTAAGTTGGAGTAAGAAGTAATATCCCATATGTCTCATAACTCACCTTTCTTTGCTCAAGATCAGTATATTCAATTCCTGGAAATGAGGTGTCATTTCTCAGGTGAACTGAATCTCCTTTACAGCACTGGCAGAGGATCCTACATTGATATAAACCTTATGTATACCTATAAAACCCATTTACATTGCCACAGAAATATGAAGTACCTTTAATGTAAACAAGAATGTAGACTAACATTTTTGTGGCTTCATTTTAATCTCAGGTAAAAATTCTATCTGGGAAGAAGAGAGGGAAACACGTTTTACTTTCTGTTTTAGTAAGTTTTTAGTGACTGCATAGAAATTAAAACTATAAATGTGCTCAAGTTGAGTGATTAGTAAATACATCTTCTAGAAGCTAGAGGGCATAGGAGACACAGAAAGTCTCTGGTATAACTCAGTTATCGAGAGGTGTGAGTGAGTCAGAGTAACTTTCTGTTCTTTTCTCATAAAGTAGCACTTGCTACTGAAGTTCAAGCTGATTTTATTCTCTTTCTGAAGAGCAGTGACTGAAAAGCTGGAATGTCTTTCTGGATTTTTATCAGTTCTGCAGATGATCTAAAGAAAAATCAATTATTTGTATTGCTATTGATCTAAATGAAGATGTTAATATTGACTTCCTATTTTTAATGTAGAATAACTTAGTAATAATTTTATATTTTGCAGGAGCTCCTATTATTAACCATTAAGTAGAGAACTACTAATAACTCTTTAAATGGAAACAGTCAAAGGTAAATTCATGGGCATAGAAACATTGCTATCGAGTGTAATAACCATAGACTTCAGATGGTCAAAATGTTTGGTAACTTTTCTTCACATCTACACTGTATTTCTGTGATAGTGAAATCCTGATGTGTTTTATGTTACAATCTATGTGTTACTAGTATAATACTTGCATGGGAGGGATGCCGGCAGACTTTTTGCAGTGTAGACCAAGCCTTAATTCATTTGCATTTTGAGAATAAAGTTTACAAGGCTTACCCTAAACATGTAAGATGAACACAGCATCCTGAGCTGCTCTTTGGAAGATCTTCCCAAATTCCAATGTGTTTTGTTTTCAATGGAAGGTAATCCAGTGAGAGGACTGAACTTTGCCACAGCCTGTGAAGGAAACAAGATATACGTGTTGATCAGTTCATGCTGAGTTTCTCAGGTCAGTTGACTTTCTCTGTCAAACAGAAAATGAAAGGTACCATGAGTTTGTAAGACTACAGCATCAAATTAAAGATTCTCCCTAGTCTTTGTGAACAACTACATTTTTGACAGGTCTTACTCTTAAAGCCAGACGGGTGCTGAACCACAGGATAATATTGCAGTAAACAAAACAGGACCGTTGGAGTAAAGAAACTCCTCTGAATTATTCATTGGGTCCTGAATGATGCAGAGAGAGTTATTATAGTGAACGCTATATGAGAGAAGCCCTGCCTGTGTGGTACACCTGACCTGTGTTCCCAGGTAGGCATCTGCAAAAATGAATGTCTTGTATAAATGAACTGGGACAACTATGTTTGGTAGCTGTCCATTACTCATCTAGAAATAGTCAATCTATTTCCAAAGTACATTTAAGTGCAGGTGCCAGTGCCATGGACATAAAATTAAAAGCAGTTTCAAGCGCTTTGCTGAAAAGCAATGGACTTCTGGACATCTATAAAGAGGAGCACATCTTCAAAGAGGAGCACATCTTCAAAGAGAAGCACATCTTCAGGCTTGCTGGCTCAAATTTGATGATGCCTCCTAATAAATGTCACAGATAACGACAAGAGCACAGAATACATCAACACAGAGCTAGTTCCAAAAACCATTGTGTACCAATAATGTAATTTTAGCCCATGAAGCATTTTCCCAGCTGGCCTTTGGAAGTTGAGGAACTGTACAGCCTCATCAAAAAGGTAGGTACAGTTCTGTTACTGCTGTCATGATTTAATAATGATCAATGATGTGTTAATGTACTGAGTGGGGAAGTTAAAGGAGGGTGTACAGCACAGGCAGAGAAGCTGGAGTGGAGACAGTTATGATGGTGAGATCAACTGTGTCTATAAAACTGAACTCACATTTCAAATAGAAGATATTTGGAGTTTTATTATTGGATGGTGCTGGGAGGGAGTTTCTGCTGAAGCCTGCTGATAGTGGCAGTCAGTGAATCAGTGTTTCAAGCTACAGTTCTGGAGGAAAGATTCCATGGCAGGGGGGAAGGAAGGAACCCCTTGATAGAATTAATTTTGAATCGAACCCTTCCATCTTCTCAACATAAATTTTGTTCTTCAAAACCCCATTACAAACTTTGACGGAAGCAATAAAACATTCAAAGTTACCGCATAATGGTCTGATTGCTGTTATCCAGTCACGGCAGAGAAGCACTGCTAGGGAGAATCATGCTGTCATTTCAGATTTGTGCTGGGCTTGAATGTGGTAGAGATGAGTACTGTAAGAAAATCAAAGAGCAAAATAGCAGGTGATACCACAGGGTTTGAGAAACATGCAGTGCCATGAGGGCTGAGGAGGTATAAAATATCGTCCATTGAGTGCCAGCTGTACTGTGTATTCAGTGAGGCAGAACCTTGTAGACAAAATATATGTATACAAGCATTGTGCACTAACAAGTCAAGGAAAAGCTGGAGTATACTCAAGCTTTCCCACATGTGACTTTGTATCTTAAACAATGCCTCCTTAACACTGTATTAATATAAACCCCAAGTACATAGTAATATGTAGATTAATTTAACTTTGCTGATACTGTATTTTAGATGTTCGGCTTTCTTCTGATGGTGGTTATTGCTAAGAGCTGTCATACTTCTTGAAATTCCCTGAGAACAAGGTACAGATTTTATATCACCATCCAGTGTCACAGAATATTAGATTTTTTAACCCTCCAATTTTTTAAAAATATCTTTTACAATTTATTACCATGGTTTTCTCATTTGCTAAAGACAGAGTAAAGCTTTTTAGGAAGCCTTATAATCCTAGAGTAAAATTTAGCAAATTAATTTGGTATTTTGTCATAGAAGCCAAAAAGTTATTTGCTTTATTACTGGATATCTAAGTATGTGGTTATTGGAGTACGTGACTCTGCTTAAAGGTATTTTTTTTCCTGATAGTAATTGGCAGGAGAATGAGATGTGGTTATTCCTAAAAATGCAGTTTTTGATTTAATGCAGTATTATCAACCACACATTAGAATACAGCTGTCTTCACATTTTTTATAGCTGATGTGCACACCACCTTTGCTAGCTCTTTTTGGTGAGACCATGTTGCCAGGCAGAGGCATGGAAAAGTTCTAGTGTTCTTTCCTTGAAATCATACATATTTACGTTTTATCACAGGCCTCCTCCTTCTTGCCTAATAACTGAAGCTATCTGCAGTACCAGGGTTTTGGTCCATTATTTTCTGAGCTTGACTAGTAAGAGATCATAATTTATAGGGAGCTTCTCTGAGGGTCGGCAATGGGAAATCATTCATTCTGAAAAAGTTTGCACTCATGAGTTCTTTACAACAGGCTTGCAATTTTTGGCTTGATTTTTCTTGTGATATCTTCCTCTATAGGGCTGAAATAGAATGATGTTTAGTTATTGCTTCTCTGAACTTTTGACACTCTTGCTGGCTGTTTTCTGTATGTTATTCCCTATCCAGTCCAGATGTTTCTGCAAGTGAGTCACCCAGCCATTCATCTTATTTTTTTTGGATGGCAAAGCCTTGATTTTGTCTTGTGGTGGACGACATTAGAATGTGGAGACTACCCATTTTTTGTGGAAGGGCTCCAGCAGCTCTGGCATTAGCAATAGATTAGATGTGGTTACTGAGACCGACAGTGTTCAACTGCTGCATTAAAACTAACCTTGGTAGAGGTTATATGATTTCTGTAGTGTTTCTCTGGGCTGCTGTGGGTGCACTGCTACGAGTTCCCGAGAGACTGTAACTCAAGCTTGTAGAAATCCCTCACAAATGGCCCTTGAGATTGCTGGCACTCGTCCCAGCCTGTGCTTGACTGATGCTGCCTGCAGCCTGCGCTCCCAAGGGACCTTGGTGTTTCAACCCTAAATTCAGATCTGTTCCTCCCTTGAGACATAGGTTGAGAGGATTATACTCTGCTTAAGTCTGACAGCTAGTATTTCCATAAAAGATGTTAAAAAACTGGTTGCTCACTCCTCAGGCCAGATTTCCAAACAAGTTTTCAATCCAGCAGGTCTCACTAGGACAAGGGAGCCAAGCTGAGCACTGAGGCCGTAAAAGAGACAATATAGGAAGATTTTTTCAGAAAAGCTGACTTTGGTTTGTCTTGGCAAACCCCTTGTTAAATTCCTTGTTTTGGGCCCCAGCGCTTGTATGGGTGGGAAGAACATGCAGAAACCTGGCCTTCTCTTTAGTGCTGTTGGGTTGGGTGAGGTTGTCTGAGAAGTGAAAAGCTGGGTTTTCTACAACAGCGGTGGCTCTCTCCATTGCTTGTACAACACATTTTACATGGTTAAGTTGCTGGAATAAATATGTGAAGAAGGCAGAAAAGGAGAAAGGAAGCTTGTGTTTTCTTTTCGGAAGATTAAGAGCAAACTAAATTGGCAGTCATGCAAGAGCTTTGGCGTGTGCCTTGCGGTAGGCACTGCCCCATTGCTGAGGGGGTAGGACAGAGCAAAGCTAAGCAGGGATTGAGAATGCACGTAAATGAATATATATCAAAAGCAAAATAGGAAGAGATAAGCCACAAAGGGCTAAAATCCAAAGCTTAAAATAAAAGAGGGAAGATTCTTCTTCTTCTTCCTCTTTCCAAGCTTTTGGGAGGCCAGTTCTGGCTATTAGCTGTAGGGACCAAGAAATGTGCCCTAATCTCAACAGAATTTGGATTGCTCTTTAATTTGCATTGGATGCAATGAGAAAGAGAGAAAAAAGGAAATCCAGGCTCAGCAGAAAGGGCAGTTTTTGTGGTGTGAATGCAGTTACAGGATGCAACCACATCTGGTAGCTCAGAAAAAAAAAAAAAAAGCATTTCGGTGATACCATTTAGGAGTGCTAAGGAGTGCTGGTGTCGATGGCAGTGCATACTGACCAGTCTGAAATCTTACAATGGGAACAATTAATACCAGATTCCTGAGAAGGTGGTGGAATTTGCCAAGTATCCAAAAAAAACCAACCAGACCATTTTCAGGTCCTGATTATTTCCTAATGAACTGCTTGACCCCAATGGCCTATAGCAGCCATGAAAGTCTGCCTTTGCAGAGCCTCTTAGAATAGTCCCATTCAAATACAGACATAATTACACCTCTCCTCACAATATTACATTTCAAATATCCTCCCAGTAATCAGAATCACTGCAGTGTGTGAGGAGTGAAGAGCTCCTTTATCCTTACAGCAGAAAGCATCTGAACTGTTACAAGCTAAAGAAGGTTTATAATGGGAAAGGCTAATATAAAAGGCTTTGAGGCATCATCACAGTCACAACAAAGGCATGAGCAAATCTGAGCCTGAGAGCCAGCGACAATGCTGTCCCTTTACTAGAAGAATCTCTGATGGAGAGTGTGCGAGAGAGAACAAAAATCCCCTGCCTCCCCCACAGAAAATCACAGCTACAGAAAAGTTGTATATTTCAGCTTGCTCCTATGGTTTTAATCTTCTAACTTGTTCTAATTATTCCTATTCAAGGCTGATCTATGCTTGGCAACTTTATATTAAAAAAATGTTCCCACTGACAGAACAACACTCATGCTTGCAGGCAGGACAAGTGAGATACAATGTGTTCACGTGCAATGTGAACCAGTTACTTGGCCAAACTTTTCATGAAAATATCTCTGATGCTGGCTGTGCCTACTAATTTTTCCTTATTTCCAGTCTATTTTCTGTCTTCTCTTGATGAAGAGCAGAAGTGTTGACCTCATACGGGATTTCTTCCAGTTTGTTTCCCAGGGCTTTTTTTGGGCACTAATACATAATTTATTTAACAACTGCATGTTTTTTACATGCACAGTACGTAACACAATAGTAAGCCCATAAGAAGTTTCATCCAGCTGGACTGTGTTGTGCTGCAACATTCAGAGCTCTGATTTCCAGAACAGAGTATGAATTTTTGTCAGTCCTACTCAGGATCTTCACATTGGGATGTTCAGTTCACAGGCAGGAGTAGGACACTTTTGACAGCCACGGAACTAGGAAAGTCTGTAGCATCCCGACACCTCATAGGTGCTAAGTTCCTACAAGTTTTATCCAAATCAACATCTGTGTGGTTTCCTACTAAGGGAAAAGTGAGGAATTAGCTGCTCTCTTTTTATAGAAACTGCCAGTAACTGTAATTTGGAGATGAGACTGAGGGGTCTGGCGGAAGGAAGCAGGGGAGCTGTAATGGATGTAATATAAGACATAGTAAGGAACTGAGATTAGGAAGGGTAATAAACAGCATGGAAATCTATAGGAAAACAACCTATGAAAGTTCTGCTGTTCATACAGAGATACAGACTTTGCAGTTTCTCTTCAACGGGTCTGGGTGTGCATTCACAGCATAGAGGTAGGTCGTCTGGGGAGGGGCCCAGTTTGTCAAATAAAAAACAACTGATAGTGGTGATTTGGTCATGGAACAGAAAATAAAAACATAGAAAAAAACAAGTAGCTAGTTAGAAGAGGAGCCTGAAGTTGTCCAACGGCATTGCTTTGCGTTCCAAAAGGTGACTGATGTGCCTTTTGTCACCTACGCAAGAAGAAAGACACACAAGCAGCAAGTAAATTGTTTCTAAAATGGAGGAGAAATTAGTAATGCACAAGCTATACACTCACCAGTGATTCTGCAAGAAGCTTTATGAAAACAGCCTGCAGAGTTTGTGGATTGTAACCATACATAGAAACAAACTGAGCTGGTTTGAACGGAAGCCTGTAATTTACTAGATTAACAGTTTGCAGAGATAGTGCTACAGGCTTAGTACTAAGTGAGGGTTGCTGACTGAAAAAAGAAAAATATCATTCAATAGATATCGATCCATCTAATTATATGCAGGATTTATTTAAAGCGGAGACTACTCTGCTTTAAAAATATTGAAGTGGGTGTGACTGTCTGAGTGCATTTACTGTTGGAAGTATTGGATTCCCACATGTGGTATCATTTAGTTGTTTCTAAAAAGTATATGAAAGAATGTATTTCTTGATACTAAATCATGTTATCTTTGATATAGTACAGGTTATGTCTGTGGTGCTATCAAAGTAGCGTTTGACATAATAAGGGAAATTTTATATGCCCCACAGTCATTAACATTTCTGAGGAGAATAACGAGAATGGGCCGAATACCAAGGACTTTTTCTGATGGTTACTCTATGGAAAGGGCTCTGCATCTACATGACAAAGTGGGTGAGCTGTAGCTGTAGCTCCGTGAAAGCCATGTGGGTGTGTTTTCCCCATCCTACTTGGTCTCTATGAGTCCCAGAGAGTGGGAATTTGGTTCCATATGAACCTGCTAATGAAGAGTGGTGGATGACAAACTCCTGCTGGAATTTTTTCCTGGTTTTCATTAACCTCTGTATAGATATTGTCTTAATTAAAATAACCTTGACAGCACCTATGAAAAAGCTGTGCGGGTTGCAAGTGCAATTAGGTGTACTGTCAAAAATGATAAGCAGCCTGGTATCACAGGAAGGAAATTAATGCTCTGACCAATAATGGAACAGTAATCTTAACCCAGAGATTTTTGCCTTTTGGGAACTCCTTAAAATGGATGGATTTTGGAGATCAGTCAGTTTTACAAGACAGTTCAACAATAGGTGCCATAAAGTATCTCCATTTCGAAAGTCAGTGTCATACTGGAATAACCACGGCTGATAGCCAGGCAGCAAGAAATGTAATGTTAATTAGATATTAATAATGGTGCACAAGCAAAGCCTTGACTATTTTCCTAAATTTGAGATATCAGGAAGATGGGGAATTATATTCAATATTAGATCCTAGCAGTGGAGTTTAACAACAATCTGCGTCAGTGCCGGTTGTCTGGTTTGGGTTGTCCGCTGCAGAGAGAAGGCATGGAAATGCTGGCAGGCTTCTCATTGTAGTTTAGAAGACAGAGCTTCAGAGCTTTGGTTATGTCCTTGGAGTATGTCCTTTGGAGTATGTCCTTTTGAGCCTTTTATTACTTGAGAGCTGCACAAATGCACAGGTCTTTTGGCAAATGAAATTCCCTAAATCATAGTATTTCTTTAATCTGAAAGGCACTGCTCATCCTTTAGATGAACTTGTACTGCCTTTGGGCAGGCACTAGGTAAATCAAAGCCTCTCTGCTGGCCCAGGCTGTAAGGTGCAGTCCTCTCCCCAGTTGCACCAGGCTCAAGAGGTGCAGATGGACCTGTGGTGGGTGCAGGGACCAGGTTGCTCTGTCCAACACTCTAACAGGACTGGTGAGAAAGGCCACTCGGGAAGGGGCAAGCTGTAAAAACAGGCAGTTTGACTGTGTCAAAGATTGCCAAGTGGTTGAACTAACAGCTAGCCTCAAGTGGCTCCTCAGGAGAAGAGAAGTGGGAATAATCTATCAGCAGGCTCCAGGCAGGGCAGATATAGCCAGACTTGTAGGATCTGGGAGTGGATGAATCTGTCACTATTCAGAAACTCTGAGTGAAATCTTATCTTGAAGAAATTGTGTGGTTTCCTGGGTACCCCTGTGGCACTACCTGAGGTAAAATGCTTCTCTACCTGTAGCAAGGGGAAGGAGTGAAGGAATACCAGGCATCCTTGTAACTTTAAGGTTAAATGTAAAAGTTCAATTCTTGTGTCAGCAAGAAAAGGGCTGATAAGTTTAATAAAAATAATCCTGCCTTATCTTTATCCTGCCTCCCCACATGTAATCTAAGCATAGCTGCACCTTAGGCTTCCTTTTGCCCTTCTTCCCCCACCACTTCACCCCAGCTTCTGCTTCTCTCCTTCACATTTTCTTCACTCTCTTAGCAAACATGACAAATAAAGGGTGTGATGATAGCATGTCATGTCCTGTTAGGGAAACCTGCCCAGGAACAAACCTGAGATGTCTTGAAGTAATGCAAGTTCCTTGTCCTGCTGAAGCTTTAATAGCCCTTTTTCTTTTCTGATAATGAGTGTGCACCCATCTACACATGGGTTTTTTTTCTCTCCCTTTTTCATCCCTAAATTTAAAATGAATGTCTTCTTTCAGTTGAAACTACATCTTCCAAGAGCTGTGATTTGAGGAAGAAGGAAATATGTAGCAAGATGTTAAAGAGCGAACTTATTTCTTGCTTGCTTTGTGATAACACCTAGCAGCGTAAAGAGACTAATTCAAAATGTAGTAAGAGATATTTCCTACTCCAAGGACATTCACACTGTTAGGAAACCTGAAACATCAGAGCAAAACAGCAACATATAAGCATGGAGAACCAGGGAACCAAGGGACAGTGAGTTCTTTACTTCGCTGTTACAACAGGCACTATTTGTTCCCCACAGCCTTACAACTTACTGTTACAGTTGACTAATGTCTTCTAGTGCATCCGAATGAAGGCTTTGACCTGAAGGATGATGACAGCCAGGATCATCTTACTTTATTGACTGATTCATGAGAGAGCTGTCTACACTTATGGAGTAGCTTGGAAGGTAGCCCCACAGGCAGCGGTGGCTGGAGAAGCCCTAAGATTGACCAGCAGGATGGGGCGTTCTCTTGTTGAGCAGGACAGGGAGACAGGGACTTAGAGCTACGAAGGCGACTAAAAGGAGGTATCAGTGCCTAATGGAAAAAGGCAGCAATGGAGATCATCAAAGGGGGAATTGTTGGGAGCAGAACAACGAACAAGTGTGAAAGGGGCAATGGGTGAGGAGGTCAGAGCGGAGAGAAGAAGGCAGTGGGGACAAAAGTTCAGCCTCCTTGATGATGACGACAGAGTTTTGGGGGACTGAGCTAAAAGCTTCCCTTGTGAGGAAAGTTTTCTATCTGGAGAGCTCAAGGGATTAGTAGTAATGTACACTGAGTTTCAGTGTCAGCTTCCAGGCTGAATGCACACAGGAAAGGACTATACTTTCTTATGATATAATAAGAGTAAAAATTAAATGCAACAGAAGTGAAACACATCATTTCCTAAGTAGCTTTTTACTTTACAAAGTTAGAGATTTAGGTTTATTTCATAAGTCAGCAATAGGTAAAATGTAAAGTACTTATAAGGAAACACCTGTGTTGAATAAAAACAGTAACATACCAGACGTAACATGGGTGGTAAAACAATTGTTCAGCTTTCCATGTAAAATCATTAATATTGTTTTTACTAAAATTATTTCATTAAAAAAGATAAGCCTACAGTTGTTGAAAATGTAATTGTCCCACTGCCCCTGACAACAATGTTGTTTAAAACAAAAGTTTCTAACAACTTTCTTCCAGCAAACTACATCTGGATTTTTAACTCCATTGAAAGTTTTTACTGTGCTTCTATGTCAGACTGTGTTGTAATGGAGTTGTTATTTATCTCCAAATGTATCCGGTTCCTCCTTTGTGGACAGTCTTATATTTAACAGGATCTTTAATTACTTTCCTCTACTAGCTGACCACTACAAAAATTGAAATCCTAACCACGAATCTGTAAAAATGTTTCCACTTGCATTGGGAGACAAAAATAGAATAATTCCATGTCATTTTGGACGGATGCCTAGCTGAAACTATGCAGGGTTTGACTGACAAGAGGATGTAGTCTTTGCTGGGAGCATTTTCTTTAAGGTCCTTTTTAGTCTTTAGGAACATTTGAGTAGATGAATGAAGAGAGGATTTATGCTAGTTTCCCTTCATTTTTGTTAGCTTTGCCTGCCTTTTTGTAACTTTTGTCTTCTGCAACAAAATCTTTTCAGCTCCTCAGGCTTACTGAATATATAATCACAAGCTGGTAAGTAGTAACTTCAGGAGTTTTGATTTGAAATGGCACTCTCTTCTTTTGTGTACAGCTGTGGTAGAAGAATAAAACCCCTTTGTGCAGCTCAGCAAAAGTAGAGTTATTTAAATGCTCAGTATTCGCCAGGGTTATAACTGTAAAGTATAGTCTTTCAGTGGTGAATAAATACAGTTAACTCATAGCTGAGCCTGCGAATGCAGCGGAGAGCCTTTACTTGAGTAAGTTCAGAATTATTTTACATCTGAGTGAGCTCTCCCCACTGTGCTGCACGGCACTGGGGAGTGTGGATGGGAGCTTACAAAACACAGCAGGTAATAGGCTGCTTCAGTAGAAAAGGCAGAAAAAGCATATTTGTCAGTATATGCAGAAGGAAAATGAGAACAAATAGTAATTATTGTTGGATGATAGTATTTGTCCATAGTCTTCTGAGCTCTCTGTGAGATTAAATTCACACTAACACTCTGTAAGAGCAGTGAGTGTGTTAAATGCGACATTTAGGCAGTTGAGCAACTTTTTAAGTCAATGCATTTTGGACTGGAACTTTCATATACTCTGAATGTAACAAAGGAGGTGAATGGTATGTGATAACATGGATTTTCAGAATGCTTTCTTCTGTTGTTCAAGACTTGTGTTTCTGTACCTTAGGGTGTATTTTTGTATTGTTACTTTATTTTGAACCATGTCTTCATTTTATGTGAACTGTCCTTTCTCTGAAGTCACTGGAAAGCGGACAGAGCTCAGCCTCTAGGCACTTATTTCTTTATTTCTAAAACTCGCTTACTCTGATGCAAGTATTTCCTCTTGGAAAGGGAAAGCTATTCCTGGGTTAGATACTTTTTCTCAGTTGCACATGTGGCAGTTTCTACAGACGATCTGAAGAAAGCTGTAATGGTATATCTGTGTTTTGGTTTAAAGTGGTTTACATCCAGATGGGGTGGGGAAGTGTGCTGGCAGTGTAAAGACAGTTGTACCAGGTTCCTCCTAAAATGGGGCCATTTTCATGAAATCCTTTTTATTTGTTGCTTTTTCTTTCCCTTCTCTCTTTAACTAAATGAAGCATGAAGTCAAGGCTGATAGATGCTAGAATAACATAAAAGCTATTTTAATTTTCATAATATAAATACATTAGGTAAAAATAACCATACCTGGGGTTTCATATTTTAAAGATTTATGTGTATGGGTAAATATGTATTATGGGTCTTACTGGAATTGGTTGACATAGGACTACAATATTCTCTTCAAAAATCTTTGCAGCTTCATGTTGCTGGACTCTAGTCCTTGGACAGTTTGGTTTTAATTGGTTTGCTGAAAATCTTGCTAAGAAACCTACGCTCTGTGTTGAAAGTTGAAATTGTGCTGGATTTGTAGGAGGAGACAAAGATGAAATGTTTTATGGATTTTTTAGGTCTATGTAACTGTATATAGGGAGGATACTTGTAAGACTGAAAAAATAGATTATACCTTTTTAACACTTTACTATCCTCACTAGTTTGTTTCCTCCTCATTTGTAAAGAGTAAATAATATTTCTTTGCTTCTTTTATACACTCTTGTATTTTTGGAGGTGGCTTTAAATCTCCATAAGCATTGAATGAGGTGTGATGTGTACTAAAGCTTTAAGGGAAATGGGGTTAAGATGTGCAATGTCTAATAAAGGATATTAGTATTTATTGGCAGTCATCCTTTGGCCTATGTAAATTTCTTTTCCAAAGGGCACTGACACTGGTGTTGCTCTCTTTACAACTATTACTCTGTATGCAGTTGCTTTTTTCCCCATTTACCTTTTTTTTTTAATTTATTTTTTGAATGCCAAATGTTTAATGTGTCATTTCTGGCAGAAAGCCCTGGTGATGAGAGAGGAAATAAAATGGCTTGAAATGATTTGCTGGAGAGGCACATACAGGATGGCACAGCCATGGAAAGCTCTTTTGTTTTTGCAGGAGTTGCATACCAGTGTTCATACCAACTTAATGAACACAGGAGGAAGCACGTATTTTTCTTTAACCTGGAAAGCAAATGTGGTCTCAGAGTGCAAGGTTTACTACCAGAGTAATCAGCTAAAGTAGTGTGAGTGACTGCTTGCCAACTTTCTTTTGCTTGCTGTGTACCTGGCCCAAATAACCATTCTTCATTCATCAGTCATCTCCCCAGGTGTCTATCTGGTCTTAATGGGGCATAAAATGAGTGGCACTGGTCCACATGGAAATTCCTTGTGGTGCAGGGGGTCTTGTAACCCTTTGTAGGGGTCCCTGAGTGTGTCAGAGGTGGCAGTACTGTCTAAAAGGAAATTCAGAGGATGAGTACTGGAGGACTCTCTTTGAATAGTGTAGGTCATCAGATGAAAGCTAGATTGGTTGGGGAGAGCTGCACAGAGGTCCCAACTGAGTGAACTTCTCTTAGGCACAAAGGGAAAAACTTCAGCTGGGTATCAGATACTGTTGTCCTTATCTCTTTAGCAAGAAGATTCCTTCTTTGCTTCTTCCTCCCTCCTCCCTTCCTCCCTCCCTCCCTCTCTCCTTTTCCCCCTCCCTCCCTCCTGAGTAGTGATTAACCATAACTTCTAATTGGACATCTAAATGGATTGAGCTTAGTTCCATGTCAAGTGGCTCAGCTGCTTCCCTGCTATCCCCCCTGTGTTCTCTGGACTCTAACTCTCTGTCTGGAGATGTTGAAGGGGTGGGAGGTAGCAGGGACCAGACTGTCTGGTGAAAGACACTCACTTTGCAGACATCAGACTCCAAAGAGAAAGCCCTTGGGAAGGCCTCAACTTCTGTGGGTGAAGCTCTGCGGGGAGGGAAAGCACTTCATGCTGGGAAGCCAGCAGAAGGAAAGAGATCCACAGGTTTTGGGTAGGCTCGTACTTGAAAATGCACTGAAAACATTTTAGCAGGCTTGTGACCTTTAAAAGAGATTAGAGCTAGCTATTATTTCATTTCTACCTCAGCATGTTTATTTGAGTAGGTACTCTGTGTTAACTGTGTATAGTATGCAAGTGGCTTTCTTCAGTAATTCATAGAAATTTTGTAGAACCCACTAATGCATCTGATTACATGTATCTTTTCCTCTGGGTCTTCCATGGAGATATGCTCCAGCACAGGATATTAAACAGAGTGTCAGGATTGAAACTGTTGATTGAAAGTGGAGTAGATCAGATGAGAAGATCTGGCACTCTGCAAAACTTCATGGCTAAGCCAAACTTCTCGGATACCCTCTTTCTTATATGCATATTTCTGAGCATACCTTTGACACTCAAACACTCCTGTATTGATCTGGTTAACATAATAAAGAAGTATTGCCAAACAAGGTCCTATTAGTCTGGCACACCAACTCTACTATGAGTGGTTTGAAGGAGGACTGAGAATCAGAAAGCTGCATTTCTGACTTTCATTTTGCTTGGAAAGTTGTGATGTGAGAATAATACACCTGCTCTGTGTCACTCCTAGTCATCTAGAAAATTTGCAACATTTTGCAATAGTAAACCTGCTGAGCTGTCCTGTCATATGGGAAAAACATGAGGCACAACAGAAATGGTTGGGAACCATGCCTGTGTGAGTTCCCATGGGGGTGCAGGGCCACCAGTGCCATATCTGGTGGTCTAAATGGGCACTTTTCCCCCCTTATCTGCAGAGGAACCAGGTAATAACCCATTTCACTTCCTTCTCTTTGTGTTTAGGAGGAAAAGCGGCAACTTTATGATACTGTTCTGTATGCCGTGCCTATCTTTGAAAAGTGACCACAGTATTCAATAGATCAATTTCAGGAATTGAAGATTTGTTCTCAAACATGCTTATTTTTGGACTTTTGTCCCCAGTTAGATCAAGTGACAGTCATCTGATTTCTGTGATTCTGATTCCTCTCCCACATGATCATTGCACACTGAATGCCAACTCATCAGAATTGCAATAAATCAGAGTTACCAAGAAAATATTTTGGTCAGACCTGCCAGACAGCAGTGAAAAATCTACTTCTATTGAAATGATGCTGTTTTTATAGGCTCACATCCCCAGGCTGTGTACCCTGGCAGAGTCCTAATGGAGTCAGTGGAGCCATGTTAATTGTCTCTGGCCAGAATAAGTCCTCATAGTTTTAAGTGAGTGGTATTTACATGAAGGAAGAATAAAATCTGTGACCTGGAGAGTGCTGAGATTAAAACCAGAGATGCTCGTACCCATCAGATTTACTATAGTGACCTCTCCCCGCAAACCTAAATGCACCTTATTGGCCTAAAAAATTGTTAGGGAAACCCAAAAGGTCCTGATGGTGATGTGTCACTGACAGCCAGAAACCACTCATTCTGATGCTTTTTGGATTCTTGGCTAGGGAGGGATTAAAATCAGTGGTGGAAGGGAGCTGAAGTATTCAGAGTGAAAAATTTCCAGAGAGAGTTGTGCTAGCCAAGGCTGTGCTTAGCACTTTCATCTGCTCTCTTAAAATGTAAAAAGTTTAAAAAATGTACTGTAGGGGCTCCCAAGGCATGGCTCACACCAAAGTCATTTGGTATTTGCCCAGCTGAACCATCCACAAATTTTGGAAGTCAAACTTCTGGATATGGGGCACAGTGCAAGGTGGCTGAAAGCCATCCTCTGTTGCCCATGCCAGGCTGCCAAGCCATCCAGGAGAGGGTGCAAGTCCACCAGCACCCATGCCCTTGATTTGACTACATGCATTAGCTGGGACACAGATAAGCTGCTCTTCTCAGTGCACTGGATTCAGGATTAATAAAAATGTGTTGCTTTATTTTCACTGCTTCAATTTCAGAGCAAACCTGAAAGGAACAAAAATCAGACCAAATTGCCAGCATGGGTGCTATCTTCCCTTAGGGGATTGCCAAAACAAACCAGTGCACCTCGTCTGAGGCAGGACTTCATAATGCTGCCAAGGCTCAAATCCTCATTTCTTTCCCAGAGCCATTCGCCAGACTAACACCCTCCATCACCAGCTCTGCCTCTCCCCTCCTGACGATGCAAACTTCCTTCTTCGGCTTTGTCTGCAGGGCAGTGGTTGCCAAGGTCCTGGTGCTGCAGGGAGGCCACGGCCCAGGCTGGAACCAGGGAGGCAAAAGCAAGAGTGCTAAACAAACCTTGGCAAAAACTGATCATCTCTTGGCTAAACCCTTAATTCCTCTGGGGTGCTGGTCTACTGAGCGCAGCCAGACAGCTCGTTTGGCTCCCCCCAGCCAGCTGTGCACGCCTGATGGGGGAGTTAAAACTCGCTGAGACAGTAAGGCTGTGTTTATCTTATTATTCACTTTAAAAAGTGGATCACCCTATGTTAGTTATCCTTCTCACCTAAGTCAGAAGTGATGTATGATTCATAAGTACAAATATGACGTGTGTTACCTTTGATACTGCATAAGTCAGGCAGTGGCATGGCCCAGACTGTGTTCATGGAGCCCTTAATGCAGTTGAGAGCAGTGCTGGGGTCATGTCTGCAGCACACAGAGCTGGTTACCAAGTCCAAAATCATTAAATTCAAGAAGTGTCTTGGAGGCGTTTCTCGAGAACAGATTATTTTGCAACTGCTGTATTTCCAACTGAGGGCTGCATTAGGGGTAGCTTTTTTGTTAGCTAATTTCTGTCCTTAAGAGGAAGCTGCTTCCTTCCTCTCTTCATTTAATTCCTTTGTTACTTTGACCTTCACCCGTGCGACTCGCTCACTGAAATCCTCTCGGGAGGATCAGTGTCAGCTCTAATAAGCCAGCTGTCACTTTACACCAAATAGAAAGTAAATGTTTCATTCGTTAAATAGACCAGTAGAATGCGTTGCCTTTTCCTACCATCCTTGGTTTTCTTCTAGGGGAAAGGTTTTACTTTTATGTCACGGAAAGTGCATAGAGTGGATTTGAAGCCACAGGTTTAAGTATCTTGAATGAAGACTGTTATGTAAGACTTTTCTTTATTTACTAGTTTTGGTGAAATACGATCAGTGGATATTGGTCACTATGAATTTTCTTGTTTCCAGTAAGAAGATATGGGATACGCTGTGTAAGAAATGCACTAGGAATGCTTTTTCTTTAGCAAGCTGCAGAGGAGGGCACAGGGAAGGTTAGAATATTGCACAGAGCCCTCAGCTGCTGACACAGGGCACAACACTGCTTCGTGTTGGGACTTTAACCATTGACTTAATTGCAAGCAGGACAGCTTTTCTCTGTTGTAGCTTCTCTTGTATTTGTTTATTGCTCCCCTTCCACTGCTGTTTTGTACTGACAAGCACAGCTTGTGCTTTTCTACCAGCTTGCACAGGTGGGTTAGTTTTACACTAATAACCTTAGAAAGTATTTGAGAGTGGGTGTTGAGGGGAAGTACTTCTTTCATGCTTTTTATGTGGAAGCTAGTGTTTGGGGTTTGAAGTCAGCAGCTTATGAAGCACTGTTTTTAAAGAATGTTAGACAAGTATGAAATCAGTGTATGTCACTGACCAGCTGCCTTGCCGGAGAGCAAATTGAGAGATAAAAAGAAGGTGGCAGCTTTGGTGTATGAGAGGATGACAATGGCTTTTTTTCCATGAATTTGGAGGTTGTGTAAGTATAGATGCTTCTGTGGGTTTGACCATGTGTTTTTGTTTTTTTTTAAGCCTAAACCGAGCCTAAACATGGAGCTAGAACAGGTACCAAAACTGGCTGTAAGCCACTTGTGCACCTTCATTCTCTGGATCTGCAGTGAAACTGTGCAAAACCAGCCTCTCTTCTCACATAAAGTAAGGTCCCTTGATGATGATCTTGTAGGAAATGACTACTTGGGTCTTAGGGCACCTGAGTCTTGCTCCATATTCTTTGGAAGTACCTCCACAGTGGTGCAATAATAACTCTTGGGCTCTCTCCTCCCTATGGGCTATCATCCATGAGCTCCTCCAGTTTCTCCTCAGTCACTGCTGTACCATGGGAGCCTTTGCCAACGGAGGCTAAGGGACAGGAGGCTTTTTTAACTTTACCCTGGTGAATGGCATTCCGCCCCACTGGCTATAGAAGTGAGGATGGTAGCTTATCTCTTTTTTTTTTTTTCTCTGGGCATTTGGTTTATCCTTGTCTTATGATCTGCATAGGCTGGAGGCTCAGAGCCCAAATCCCTCTTTGTTAGCAGCCTAATTTATGCTATAAACAAAGTGTTTGCAGCAACTGAAATATCTATGAGAATTTTTTCAAGATATTTAGGTCTAGTTAAGTCTCCCATACATTGTCCGTCAGTCAGACTGAGCTTTGAAACCGCATATGTATGGTAGAAGTCTGTCTTCTATGAAAGTATCTCTCAATGTTTCAGAAAAGGCCTTGAAAACCTGAAACTTCAGATCCCTGTGTGGGCCCTGCTCTATAATGAGCATCCCTAATGGCAGAGAAATGGTTCTGGTTTTGTTGATTCAGTTTTCTAGACTCTGTATTGAAGTTTTTCTTGGATGTATCTGATAGACTTGTTTCTAAGGTTGTGACTCATATAGAGTGGTGAATCTGCTATTTCCACTTCAAACTTCAAAAAAACCCAGCCCCAACAACTGACCCACAGCAAAAGGTTGTCTAATTACTGAGGGAAAAACCCACCACCAAAACTGGCTGTGGCTGAACTGGACCCTAAGAAATCTGGGACCATTAAGCTGCACAACTTTGAATAATTTACTCTCTTGACTGGAACACCACCTTAGTCTTATCATTCAAACTAGGCTTTCTACAACCGATTGTGAGAAACTCATTCTGTACATATGATGGTACAAGCTGAATTTTGATTGAATCATAGAATTGCCTAGGTTGGAAGGGACCTTTCAGATCTTCTAGTCCAACCATCAACTTAACTCTGATAAAAAGCATCGCTATACCATATCTCTAAGCACTGTATCTACCTTCTTTTAAATACCTCTAGGAATGGTGACTCAACCACTTCCCTGGGCAGCCCATTGCAATGCTTAATAACATTTTCACTGTAAAATTTTTTCCTACTATCCAATCTAAATCTCCTCTAGCACAACTTGATGCCATTTGCTCTTGTCCTGTTGCCTGTTACTTGGGAAAAGAGACTGACGCCCCTTCTATACAACCTCCTTTCAAGTAGTTGTAGAGAACAAGGTCTCCCCTCAATTTCCTTTTTGTGCTCCAGACCTCTCACCAGCCTTGTTGTCCTTCTCTGTGCACGTCAATGTATTTCTTGTAGTGAGGGGCCCAAAACTGGATGCAGTACTCAAGGTGGGGCCTCGCCAGCGCCCAGTACAGGGGTACGACTTCTCCCCTAATCCTACTCACTTCACTACTCCTGGTGTAGGCCAAGATGCTGTTGGCCTCCTTGGANACCATATCTCTAAGCACTGTATCTACCTTCTTTTAAATACCTCTAGGAATGGTGACTCAACCACTTCCCTGGGCAGCCCATTGCAATGCTTAATAACATTTTCACTGTAAAATTTTTTCCTACTATCCAATCTAAATCTCCTCTAGCACAACTTGATGCCATTTGCTCTTGTCCTGTTGCCTGTTACTTGGGAAAAGAGACTGACGCCCCTTCTATACAACCTCCTTTCAAGTAGTTGTAGAGAACAAGGTCTCCCCTCAATTTCCTTTTTGTGCTCCAGACCTCTCACCAGCCTTGTTGTCCTTCTCTGTGCACGTCAATGTATTTCTTGTAGTGAGGGGCCCAAAACTGGATGCAGTACTCAAGGTGGGGCCTCGCCAGTGCCCAGTACAGGGGTATGACTTCTCCCCTAATCCTACTCACTTCACTACTCCTGGTATAGGCCAAGATGCTGTTGGCCTCCTTGGACGTCTGGGCACACTGCTTGTTCGTATTCAGCCGGCTGTTGACCAACACCCACAGGTTCTTTTCTGCCAGGCAGCTTTCCAGCCACTTCCTCAAGTCTGTAGTACTGCATGGGGTTGTTCTGATCCAAGTGCAGGACCCAGCACTTTGCCTTGTTGCACTTGTACCATTGGCCTCAGCCCATTGATACAGCTTCTCTAGATTCCTCTGTAGAGCCTTTCTGCCCTCAAGCAGATCAACACTCCCACCCAACTTGGTGTGACCTGCAAACTTATTGCAGGTGTACTTGATCCCCTCATCCAGAACATTGACAAAGATATTAAAGAGCACTGGCCTCAATACCGAGCCCTGGGTGACACCACTTGTGACTGGCCACCAGCTGCATTTAACTCCATTTGCTACCACTCTCTGGGCTTGGCCCTCCAGCCAGTTTTTTACCCAGCAAAGAGTATTCACATCCAAGATGTGGGCAGTCAGTTTCTCCAGGAGAATGCTGTGGGAAATTGTATCTAAGGCCTTACTAATGTCCAGGTAAACAACATCCATAACCTAAATTTCTCTGGCTGGGGCAGCTTTCTGTGTTCAATGGGATAAGGATTAACTGCTTTAGTAACTTTAAGACTGCATTTACCTCCCCTAGCTGTGTTCCTCATAAAAGCAATGTTGATGGGCACCCATAGAGGTCACTAAATATAATATTTCCAAGTTCCCTGCTCCAGGAACACCACTGTGCCAAGAGATAGGACTGCTGAGGAATTAGTTAGCACAAGAAAACAAACACAAAACCAAATTCCAACTGGCTAGACAGTCAACATCAGGTGATTTTTGTAAAGAAATGTAAATCACTGCTTTTTTAATCCAAAGTATCATTTTGAAATTAACAGTATTTCTGAAACTGGATTAAATCTTAAATATGCTTCCCAGTAAAGTGTCCTCTACAAATTGAGAAGCAGATCACTGGCTCTGAAATGCAGAATTTGGAGAGAAAATTTTGCACCTCCTGAATGTGTTTAACTTTGAAAGTTAGACTGTTGATGTGTGGTTGGGATTATGCACTATGTGTGCCAACCTACATTTGAACTTACAAGATGCAACTGAGGTTTTGCAGCTTGGGATGCAAATTTGTGTTGGTTCTCACTTAAAGGGTGAGTTTATATGCTTCGGAAAGTTGTGTAACTTTTTGATATGGTATTGTTGTTGCTCTGCTCAACTGAACATAGGTGTGGATGTTTGCTTTTCCCCCCACCCCAAAACCAGCAGACACAGATGACTTTAAAAAAAAAAAAAAAAAGGGACCTTAGCTGATAATTTCCACCTGAGTGGAAAATGTGTTCCCAAGTGTGTGTTTAGGTTAATACAGCCAATACCTGTGAGAGGTTGTTTCAGCCAAAGAGCGGATGCTGTAAATTTCTTAAGGTGTTTTTTGGAGGTAGTATTCTTCTCCTGGGTGCGTAAATATGTCCTCTCCTCTACTTCCTTTCTCAAAGTCCTGTCCCACCCCTGCACCCCTTTCCTTTTCTGTCCCTAAAGTATCCCCAAGCACACACTGTCTGGCAGCCCCCCCAAAAAGTGTACAACTTCTCATTGAGATCTTCAGGATAATCTTCACTGTACACAGCTAGCTCACGTTGGATCTGTTCAGCTCCAGCAAAAGTTAGGCTTTATACAATTATTTTCATAATAAACTGCAGGATCGAATACACATCGCAGAAAGGTCAAGAACAAAATAGGTCTGGGTACTACAAACAGGTTCAAAATGGTGTAACAGTAAATTGTAGTGCCAGTAAGTGTCTTGTTGGTGTTGAAGGGTGACAATGTGACAAAAATAGAGTCTTTGTCTTGGTCTGAGCATCACAGTGGTTGTTTTGTATAGATGTGAAAGCAGAGAGATATGCTGTAAATTGCGAGGAGTACCATAAAGTCCTTTGCCAACCTGTTACTGTTGCTAGTTCACAATGAAGTACAAAAATGGCATAACAGTTTGGTTGTAGTTGTGAATGTGCCACTGCTACATTTTGTTTTATAAAAAAAAGAGGGCAAATATGCAAAATAGGAAGGACAGAAATGTCACTTCTCTGAATTCAATCATTTAAATTGGTAATGTTTCTAGTTCCTCCACACTGCCTTTATGATGATGGATGGAAATCTAAGTACTGACTTAATTTTGATGCTGATCAGAGCATGTAACAACCCAGATGAGGTTGGATAAGGATTGACAGAACTGCACTGGTTGTCACATAGGAGACTATCATTACAGAACAATTCCTTATCCAAACCTAAGTCATGGGTTGAAGGATGCTCTCTGGCTGCTAAGGATGCTGTATTTCATTACCATACTAGCAGACAGAAAAGAGTTAAATTCTTTGTAAAAAGTAGCTTAATTCAGTTGTCTTTAAGAAATAATTTTAAAACAAAAAGGAAAAGCAAACCCCTTGTTTTAGAGGTGGAAGAAAACACTGGGGCTTTAGACTCCTGTAAATCCCTTTCTAAAAATGATACTACTCATAAACTGCATAAGATAGACACTATTTTTGTTTCTTTAATTGTAACTTTTTGTGAGAACGGCAGGTAGCTAAGCTGTTGTGCTCAAGAGCGGCACCAGAGCTCATGGGTTAGTACTCTGTCATTCCTTCTCTATCAAAAGCTCCTGAGTGCAGAAAAATGAACTTGTGACAGAACATGATTCAGATAATGCAGTTTGAAAGAACACTTTTTTCCTTCTTTTGGCCTCTTGGAGGCTTCTGTAGTTAAACACGCCATCTAAACAAGGCGCTTATAAATTTTCCTAGGGTAAGTTTATTTTACAAACACCTGATGGAAGATTTTTGGAGCTGTTTCCATTGAGGCTGATGATTCTGCCCAACAGACAGGAAAAGTTTGGGATTAATCAGGTGCCCTGTACCTTGAATTCTCCTTCATGGCTTCTGCCTTTATGATCCTGGTTGGCAGCTGTTGCACCTATGGGTGCATCATATGAAATAATTTCATCTTTTCTGTTGAATCTCGTGTTTTTTTATTACAGATAGGATGATGAAATTATTAATGTGAATCTTGTTATTTTTTTTCTATCTTCAGCAGAATTTTATTTATTTTCTGCTGTCAAAACCTGAGCACAAGAGGCTACGTCACAAAATAATAGTAAATCAAATGTGCTACAAACAAACCAAAAATGTTTAGCACTGGGAATCTCTGTACCACTTGCCAAAGGCAGACTACAGTTTAATGGGCTTTGAAAATAGAAATGCTATGTTAATCAGATCTATTTCTATGGAAAATAAATGAGGCAATTCTTATTGCATGAATAAATTGTTCCTTTAGAATATTGTTTTGCACCATTATTGCTTCAAGTACCATTTATGTAATCTCCTAATGAAAGGCCTCTGTAACAGCTAGCACACTGTGTATGGAAAGGGTTCAAAATTCCCAATTCCTTTTGAAAGCAAATACAGTGTGTCAGAAAGGAGAGAAGAAGGAGGCGAAAGAGTAAGGAGTTAGAACTCATTTATTTGAATAATAAGACCAGCAAACTAGCCAGGGAGAAAAGTCTTGTAAAAGGATCGTATGTAAAAGGTTTTTCATGCTGCCTCAAGTTTTCTTTGTTAAAAATGTGTTCAAGTTGTCTAGAGCTTTTTTCAATTTAAAATACTTTCTGCTTTTCTCCCTTCCCCCCTAGCTGGGACACCTCCAAACTCAAATTGAGAGAATGGGCACAGGCATAATTGGTTTGAAGAAAATGACATGGAGATGTGAAAAAGGAAATAATATTGCTAAAGAGGGAATAAAACTGCTCGAAGGAAGGAACTTGACACATCACGGTGTTGTAAAAGTATTCTTTTAGCTCTCAGGTTGTAGTAACTCAATTGCTTTATTAGTTATTACATATACTAAATATAAGTAACTGTAACTCTAGATTTTCGAGAAATAATGAAGTGGGACTTTATGTGCCAAATCAATCTGTTCATTACTTGTTATAGATTTGATTCCATAAACAAAGTGCCCATCAGTGGGGATGAGATCACATCTTAAATGCCAGACAAACTCTGTAACGGCTCCAGGTCTCTGTAAAGCAATGCCTGCCTCCCTCTGACCTGGCTGCTGGCTGCTACTTTTGGAAACAAAAATTTGAGCTGATGCCTGTTCCTCTCTCTTTT
>VXBW01008039.1:927074-960854 GCA_013400375.1 Thinocorus orbignyianus | reverse complement strand
TCCATCTCTCTTCTCTGAAAGTGTCAGCTGTCCACAGAGAGCTCAAAGGGCACAGGTCAGAGTCTTCACAGAGGGGAGACCTGTACTTTGTCTTAATCTCTAATTCATTGAGGCTGAGCTATTTCACAATGCCCTGTAAAAAACAAAAAAGTACATTTGTGACAAAGGTTTTCTATTTTTATTTTGATTGCTGTAGAGTTTAATTTTCTCAATCCAGGGCCAGCCTTTGTTCTATCTTGCAGTTAAGTAACTCTGGTATTCATGATAGCTTGTAATTACTGTGCAAACTATCATTTTTCCATTTCAAAAGTTACCATTTCTCCATGCTCACTGCATTATCTAAAATACCACAATTATGTGCATCTTCAGAAAGAGGAAATAGCTGTGGTGCATCACATACTGTGGTGTGCTGAGTCTAGGAAAATGTATTTGGGGGGTTTCTGTGATAACTGTTCTTATGGAGCCAAATTTTCATCAGTGTCTGAGAAGACAATTTGGTTGATTCATATACCGTAATGCCTTTCCTAGGCAGATTTTAGAGCTGCTATTCATACGTGTGGATGTAGGAAGGTAAATATGTCACAAATTGTAGCAAAAACTAAATTGGTGAGTACCCAAAGTCTCGCTTAGTCATGCACACGTGAGAACAGAATTCAGAGTCAAGAAGAGCCAATATCTTGTTCTAAGTAGGCAATGGTCTCAAACACTGAAATTAAAACATGTGCAAGGAGACCACTTCCTACAGGAACTGTTAAAACAGCAGATTTGGTCTGCTAAAACCTGGGAAAGTGATGATTTGTTGGAATTTGTTTGTTCTGATTTGCTCTTTGGCTTCCTGGAATTTGTAGAGTTGAAGCTCAAATATGTGGTGTCTAACTGCAAAGCACAAATAAATTCCTATCTTACCTTTTTGTCAGGGGTTTGCTATTTATTTTTTCAGGCAATCCTCAATCTGCATATGACACACTGCAAGTGGGAAGATAGGGGTTTCGTCTTCGTCTAATCTCTGATATGCTGAGTTCCCAATAGCTTTAGTGTTGTGGAAACTGAGTGATATTTACAGATGGACTTAGGATGTGTAAGATCTGCTGCAAAAATAGATGCGATTTTAACATAACCTTATGCAGGAGGGGTGTAAGTTCTTCTACCTTTTGCCAGCGAATTAACTAGGAATGTTGAAAAGTTATGTCAATTGCTCTTTTGCCGAAACCTGTCGGGAGAACTGTGGTACAGCCTTTTAACTTTAACAGCTTTCTGCTTTTGGAGAGCTAATCTATCAAGCTAATTTATTTTTTTTTTTAAACAAGAGATGAACTTTGCATAGGGACATTGGTTAATAGGTTGATATACAAATGTTGTGCAAAGTCACTGTTGGTTTATTTTTTATGTGTTAACAGAGATGTAACAATAACCATGTTCAAACACTTTGATAATTTGATGAACTGGGGATGGCCAAAGCCTTCAGCTTTTCTTTTTGTTCTTTCATGGCTTTGGAACAGCTGGTAAACACTTTGTGTATTCAATGCAAAGGGCGGAATCACCTGTGTTTATTGTTGAAGGATATAGTGTTGATCCAGGGAAGAAGAGAATAAAACAGCAGGGAAATAAAATCCTGAAGCCTGGTTCTGACTATTGTTCAGCAGCCCATCTAATATAGGAAGTTCTGTCTCCTCCTCAAAATCCTTTGGAGTTCAAGATATGCCTGTCCTGGGTTCAGTCTGCTTTCCCATGTCTGTAATATTTTCATGATCTATTTATGTTGGTCACGGTCTGTTCTGTGGCTCTGCTCATGCTTCAGTCTTGCAACTCCTTCCTGCAGCAGCACTGCTACCAAGAACCTTCTATCCCAAAGACCACACATGGTGTTTTATGTGGCTTCTACTGTAATAAATCAAATAAGGCAGCAACCCATGCAGGACTTATAATAGCTGACTTTTTGTTTTGTCTTGGTGGTGGCTTCAATAGTGTGTTAGTACTCTGCATGCCCACCTAGTATTGAGAGAAAAACAGGACACAGTTTAAAGTTTAGGTTTTATAAAGGCTTTAGTGTTGTTTTGAAAGGTGAGAGAGATTCCACTGACTTGCTCTGCAAATTCCTTTATACAGTTAATGATATACATATTTTCATGAGAAGCAGATAAACTTGAAGTGGTTTTTTAACATGTTTATAAAATTTCAGTGGGTGGAGAGTTAATAGATAAGTAATTGATAAAATGAAGGTTGCATAGTAGGAATCTTTAACTATGAGTGAAATCTTCTTTCACTCATGTGGAAATGTCTGTAATCTCTATAATATCTTGAATACTTAAAAGCACTCTTTGAGACATCGGAAAGATTTTATGATTGATAAACTTAGCACAAAACTGGTATATCAGTTTTACAGCAAGCTTGCTTGTCTGAGAAGGGAAGTGCAGTACCAGGGAGGCCAGAAATCTCCAAAATGTTACTAATAAAATCAGTTATTGCCTTTCTGTACACTCATACTCTTTTTTTTTTTTTTTTATGAAGTCTGCTAAGCTAGCGGGAGGATTAAGTTTATCTAGCCCAAGAAGTAGCTTTGCCTGTTCTCCTACCCCTTTCAAACAAAGAGAAGCTAGATGTGGCTTCTGATTAAATCATAGCTGTGTGCAGCCCCTCTATGAACTCTGACTGCTACTTGGTAATATTGCCCTCAAGTACTGTGCAAACGTATCAAACCCACTACCTGAATATATTAAAATACAAAGAAACAGTGAGAGAACTTTTGAGATGTTTATGGTTTGTCCAAAATAAACTGTTATGAGCTAACAAAAGTGATGCATTTTTGGTAAGAACTGCATTGAAATTGTTTGGATGCTGAGCAGTTGAACAAACTAGAGCATGAGTCAGATCTGTTGATAAGAATCTGTCATAATTTTGTGAGGGGCTTAGTGTTTTGGTTTTTTTCTTTTTTTTTTCTTTTTTTTTTTTTTTTTCCAATTAGTGCTGATCAATATTAGTATACTACAGTCCTTGTTTATGGCATAAAAAAAAAAAAAGCTATAAGAAAGCTTAAGATACTCCTATAAAAACTCTTAGGTCTCACTCAGTGTGGCTTATTATAGTGCTGTTCCAGAAAAGTCAAGTCCAGACTCTAAACTGGCACTAGAAATTGTAAGCAATAGCTTAATTAGATCAAATGCAAGGTATGTGGGTTTTTTTTTAATGTTGCAGTATCAAAATAACATTCTCTAGCCTGACAAACCTTTGGTGATGAAAAGAAGTTTGTGCTGACAAGAAGTCAGTAAGCTTACTTGATAAATAAGGTTCACAATAGTGGACCATTGTATTTATTCTGGAGAGCCCTTATCGCTCCTTTGGGATGTGAGTGTGGGATGAAGTTCTCTTTGAGCATTGCAGTGCCAGTTGCTACAGTGGAAGAATCTGTGCTTTCTATTGATACGAAAGAAATGTCTTTTTGTGTACATAAATGAGATTAATATATGTCCATCTGGGATTTCATGGCCAAATACAGGCACTCATGCTCCTCTTGCTTAAAGTAAGTTTGACGCTCTCAGGAAGTATTGAACTACGGCATTTTAAGCACTGTGACTGTATCTCTATGGTAAGTGGGCTTTGCTTCCAAAGTGCCAGAGCAACTGTGGGTCTGATATAGTGACACTTGGATTTTCAGCCTTACTGATAGATGGTATGTGACCTACAATACTGGGATGTTTCTTATATTAATAGGCTTATTGTGTGTGTGGATCCCAGATGAATGGAGGGATTGCTCAAAAGTTCTGTGCACAATAAATTCCTATTTTATGAATGGGGAGCCTAGTACTGTGTGAGTTTCGGATTTTTATTACAAGGTAAAGATGAGTAGGTATGGTGGGTTGGTACTAGAAACTGGGAATTTTTGGTGGTGAGCCGATGTCACAGAGATATACTTGTGTATGCAGGTGAGGGTTATGTGAAACTGACTTTTTTTTTTTTAATGTAAAGGAAGGAAGACAATTTTAAGTACCTCTAAATGTTTGTTGTTTTTTTCCTCCTGGTAACCTGGCTTTCTACTGATAGTATGAGTTTTCATTCTTGATGTTTAAAATACCTCTGCTTGTGCAAATAATTTTTGTATAGGGTAATATTTCAGGGGATCAGAGGCTGAGTGACGAAAAGGTAGATGCTTGTCAGCCACCATGTCGTGTATTGACACCTTGTTCATAAGTCAAAACCTTGTCCTCCTGATAGACGCAGAGCCCTTGCATTATCTATTGTTACTGAAAAGGACAGTATGTGGAGAGACTTGAGGTATTGGTAAAGAATGAGACAAACTTGCCTATAAGCAAAAGCAGCCTTGATTTACTATCACTTGTTTGTCATTTTTTCTAAATTATTTTTTTTCTGAGTTTGTCATACCGCTGTCCCATGTTCAAATTGTTATTCAGAAGATCCTCTCTGCTCATTTTTCTGCATGAGTGTATACTATCACTTGTAAAACCATTATTTACCTAGAACTATGTGTTTTTGATACTATTTCTTCATGGTAACACACAGCTGAAGACTTGGTTGCTGTGTTGTGTTTCAAGTATGAAAGCTGTGGAAGTCTGTACAGCACAGTGCTGTGTGTCATATTTTATTATTTGAAATAGGTTGCCAACTGCAAAATGAGTATATTTAATTTGTCTAAAAAAAACCTGTTGGCCAAATTTTCCCATCTTAGAGTTATTCAATTTACCCTAATGGTCTCTAACTGAGAGTTATGTTCATACAATGGAGGATAAAATAGACTGATTTTTTTCTCAAGGCTATTAAATTTTTGAACTTGATGAGTTCCAATCCAGTCTAGAAAACACAGTTTTCTGATTGTGTCCTGTATACCTGTCAAATCTGGCAACCAGGAGCTAGATTTGTTGAGGTTCCTGGAAGCCAAAAAAAATAGTGTAAAGCAAGAAATGATGAGAGGAATGGGATTATTTCTAATGTAGAATGTTTGGAGGGCTAGATGAGCAGTTTAGTGCCAAGTGACATTATGGCATAACTGTGCTGACGAAATTCAGGGGAAGCAGATCTGCAACTGCTCAGCAACAGCACCTTGCTAGGTAATGCACTGCAGTTATTTCCTTCTTGGAGCTTGAGGAGACACCAAAACTTTCAGATGCTGTAGTTTTTGCTCTTAACCTCTTTATATTAAAAAAACCAAAACCCCAACCCTAAAACACCCTCTTTCACCTTCCCACCCTCTCAAAAATACTCCAAAACCTCAAAAGCCAGACCCCCAAGCCCTAATGTATTTAAGAACATACTTCAAAACTAAACATGATTAAGGAGGCTAATCCGTGCACTCGGTGTGAAGGTGGACCGCATAACAGCACTGGGATTGAAAACCACTGAGCACTGTATTGAAAACCACTCTACTGTACTAAATATGAAGAGGTAACCCCAGGGAGTTTCATTTCAGTATAGCTTATTGACTAAATAGGCAGGACAGAAAGGTAAGTGAAATGGAAGAAGAGCCCTCTNTTTTTTTTTTTTTTTGGTAGAAAGTAACACAAGCCTTTAGTCCAACAAAGCAGAAACTTGCTTTATGTGACAAAGAACATGCTCAAATAATAATGAAATAAATTGGCCTTTAGCATATGCTCTGTATCTTCCTGGCTAGACGTGCATTTTGCTGAATCAGGGTGTAAGTGACTCACTGGCTGCGTGAGAACCGAGGGCAGAGTGGAACTGGTGCTCTAACCAGAACACCATGTCTATCCTGAAAAGTGTGTTACTTCCAAATGAACTACAAGGGGCAGCTGCTTCCAAACAGCCCTTGGGTAGGTGTGCTGGGCAGCCATTGGCTCAGAAGGCTTAGAAACCACTTTTACTCTATGCGTTTTGATAGAGAAACAGCAGCTGTGCTGAGACAAGCCTCAGGTGGCCCATGCTCCGAAGCACGGGGTGTTTGGAGAGGTTAAAGGCAAGCACTGAAGGACAATGCAACTAATTTCAGTGAAGATTCACAAGCAGCTTAGCTGAGAAGTGCTGAGGTTGCTGGCCCTAATGTAGCCAAGCACTTAAGCAGGTGTCAGATTTTAAACATGTAAGGTTTTTCATTTCGGTTCCTATGAACATCTTTAAGTACTTTGCTGGACTGGGATCCTGGCAGGACTGAAACCCTGGACATCTTTGCGTACTAAGCAGTGTAAGTAAAAGCTTGGATTTGCCATTTTCTCTAAAATTATACAACATGGGTATGGTGTTTCTCTTGGCTATTCTTGCTTCTTTTTGTGCTTGAATGAGTTTACTGGTTTTTATAATATCTAAGATTCTATATTTTCTTGCTATTAGAGATGCAAACATGTTTAAAGAGCTTAAACAGCACCCCCTCTCCCACCCCCAAACCACACAAAACTAAAATCAACAGAAAATACTCCTCGTGCAGAGCTTTGAGACTGTTCATAGAGAGAATTGCAGTCTTGTCAAATAAGTTATCACAGAGAAGGAGTTATTTGTTTTATGGCCTGCAAAAGGAGGTGAGTTTGAGACCTCTGCACCTAGTGTGAAGCCAAAGATAAAGCATATCTAGCAATAGTTGAGCCTATGCTTTTTCATTGAAATGAAATGTGTTCAGGTAAGAACTCACAGCTAACAGCAAACCATCATAAATGATGCATTAGTTATACTAGAAAATGAGTGCTGTTGAGCTTGATTCTGCTTGTGTTTCATGATTGCATTACACACCCCTCTGTGTCTCTTCTGTGATGATACCTTTCTATTTTGTAAAGTTTCTTTGTGCTGTTTTTATATGTTATTGAAGAAGGAATTGAGAGGCTGGATGGCAAATACTATATGCAATTAATTTTTCACAAGGTGTTAGTTGTTAGCATAAATCAGCTGAATTAAATGCTACTAACCACCAAACAACTTTTCAGCATAGAACAACATATGTTTCTTCTGGCTGATGATAAGGAAGTTGAACCAAGGCTGGGGGAGCAGACATTCAAGCAGCAGGAGCTGGATTGTACTTACCCAGTTTGTGCTCTCCTAGGTTGCAGGCTTCCTGTTCTTCTGAAACAGATTTTTACACATTGATTGAGGGTCTCCTTTGGACTAAAGGGATAATGCAGCAGTTTTTCAGTGCAAAGGGAAACTATTCAGGTAGAGAGGTCTTGTTTCAGCTTTAAGGTACTCTGTCTTCCCAGCTAATGAGTCTCTCCAAAACAGATAGACTTCAGCAGTTCCCAGTACTGAAAACTGGGCCAAGGAAAAAAAACAAAGAGGATACAATTTCAGGAATAATTTTACTTAATTAAAAAAAATAATCATTTTAACAATTAAATGCTGATCTTTTGAAAATGAACACCATTACTGCTGTTCTCCAGCTGTATGGATGTAAAATTATAATTCCAAAAGCATACCAAATAAGTCAGCCCCCAAAATACGATACTAATTGCCTTAATCACAACACAGACCTGACTATTATTCTGAGGTTACACAGATTTTCAAAAGGGTTGAATTGGCCCCTTCGTTTCTCTTTTACAAATTCCATCTTGGTAACGAAACATGATCTCAGCTTTCGTTCCTTCCTCCAGCAGAAGTAAAAGGAATTGAGTCTACTCATTATGTCAACTGCTGCCTGAGGCTTTGGTTTAATAATATCTGATATTCCAGTGGTGTCCAAACTAGTAGGTAGGCTAGTGTTTGCAAGAACTGTAAAATAAGTAAGCCATGCACCGTTTATCCCCTTGCAGGTAAGCTTAGTAATTCAATGACGGTGAGTGCCTCTTGAAGCAATTCTTTCACCTTAGCTCTGCTAGGTAGTCTTTGTACAGGTAACTGAAGAGGGAGCATGTAGAAATGTAGCTATCTTTTGAACAATATGTATATTTTTGTTCTTCGTTAAGGAGAAGCATGCTCAATGCAGTATAGAGATGCAACGTGCCCATGAAAAGCTAAAGCATTTTCTGCCCCCCTGCTCTCCACTGCAAGCCTGGAGCAGGCAGAAATGCACTTATCAGTCCTACAGACAGCTTGAAAAAGTGGCTTGTAGCATAGATGTCTGCTTATTTATTAAGACTGATGAAAAGACAGAAAAGTAAATGCCATGTCCAAGTACTAAGTTGCACTACTATGCTTTGAAAAACAAATTGAAATTTGTCTGCTATGTTAGTGTGCTGGCTTCTTTGCTGTTCTTGATTCAAAGTTTTGTAAGCTACTTTTAAGATTTAATGTGAGCATTTTTGTGTCACATAATCTGAAGGAACAGTTAATGCTTTTAACGGGAAGGATTTTTTCTTAGTACCTTTTTGAGTCATGATTACTTTTAAATTTCATGGAGGATATTTAATATGTTTGTAACTGTTACAAGATATAGTGAACATCAAAATCAAAATATCCATCTTTCACTGGAAATTACCATTGCCTTTGATCATAGAGATAAGGGTATCTATTTTGTTTTCTTTAAGTCAGTCTCTTTCAATCATGGTAGTAATTAATATGATATTTTACTAATAATGAAATGTTTTAATTGCTTAATTAGTTGGATGCTTTGTGTATTCAAAGTTCTTTGTAGCACACAGTAAATAGTTCCTAAAAATTGTGGATAAAGTTATAAAACTTTCAGAAGAGCAGCTAACTATTTTTCTGCTTTATATGATATCTCATCAAATAATTCAAATTATACAGTTTTAGTCTCTTCTCTAATTCTACAGAAAAGCAGCTTTTCATTTCCACTTACTGTGCTGAAGGTAAGACCCAGTGTATTGGGGAAAGAAAGCATAGCATTTGCCACTGAGTTTTCTTTTGTAGGGAAGTGGTATCCAGGGATGCTGTGTTTTCCCGGGTATGGTTTGTTCTACTGCATATGCTGAATTCTACTTCACTGCCTACTTCAGGACAGAGTATACAAATTTCAGCAAAAGTTCAATAGCTGGAAATGCACACTAATGAGTCTGGGCCACAGCATAGCATTCTTAGATTCTAGCTCTCTTTGGCAAGGGAAATGAACCATATTTTCAGCTGGTGTAACCTGGCACTGCTCCATGATTGCCATCTCTTGTTGGCACCCATGCCGTCCTCCAGTAAAAGAAGCTGTTGATTCACTGTAGGTTATGTTCCTAATGAATCTATGTTACAGCATTATATTTTACTTCAGAAAAGTAATTTTCTGATTCATATGTCAGATAATGTGCTTTGTCTTATTCTGGAAGCTATATATTTGACCCAGAAAACAAGTGCTCATCAAATTTTTAGAAAGAACCTCTGATTTTTTTTTTTTTTTTGCTTTTCTCTGTTTGAAAATCTGATCCCTTGAATCTGATCTGATACCTTGAGAGATTTTGCTCTTCAAGATCTGCTGGATGAGATCTCCTTTGATTTGGAGAAATGAAAAGTATTTGAAATCTTGTTCACTGGAATCAAATGGCCTGTTGATCATCAACTGCCTTGAGGAGACAGCTGGAGTCCCAGTGACAGATTAAACAGGTAGAAAATACATACGCAAGAACAATGATGTTATCGGAAAGAAACTATTAGAAAGTACGGTAGGGAGTAACCTTTGAGAGCTGGGTAACTTATGTAATTTCCCAGGCATTGCAGCTGGGAAAGCAAACCTATTAAAAAAGGCAAGTATGGGAAGAGTTGAAACTAGGTCAACTTGTTCTCAAAGATCAGGATCTGAGGAAGTTGCAAATGTCAACTTTCTTCACGTAAGGGAACTTTATACTACCAAGCATACAGTGCATATAGGATTTAAAAAATCTTCTCAGCCCAAATGCAAGGGAGTGAGTTTGAAGGCATTGATTGTACCAATAGTGGACTCACCTTTGGATATTTCATTTTTTTCCACCTCTTGTTTGTTACAGGCCAGATGAGATGTTTCAGGATGGGTGGCTGGTTGTTTTCTGATGGCAGTACTTATTACGTGTCAAAAAAATTGTTCTGGTACCATGTGGTGGAGCAAACAGCTGCAATTGTTGATGTCAAGCCTCACTATGGCAGTGGCAGATGAAAATTTGTTCTCTTGAGTTTCTTTGACTTTCGTCTTTATCAGTTCCTGTTTAATATATTGAACTGTAAATTGCTAGGGTAGGCAAAAGCCTGCTCTCGAGAGACTGTGACCACTAATACCAGAGCAAGCTGAGAACTAGAGTTATATTTTCTTTAAAAATCATGGTATTTAATGTCAGTCTTTGTGTCAGAGCCTGAAGAGAGCCCCACGTGTGCTGGAGACCTTGGTTGCCTTTGCTACTTCTGTTAGCTAGACACCATGATATACTACATCAAGGTGCAGATGTGCTAGAGATTGTGTTTACATAAATGCTTGGAGATTTTTACTGACACTGTGATGGTTGTGTGTATCCAAGATGGTGTGGGTGAGCCAAATGGCTGTTATGTACAGGACACTGTGCTCCAGGGAAGCAGATAGATGCACCTAGGCAAACAGTAGTGAAGATGGTGATCTGGCTGCTTTAGTTACTCTACAGAAAATGCTTTCACACTTACGTGAAACCCTACTGAAGAGATCGGAACTGTTGCAATAACTGTACTGAGAAAAGAAAGGCAGAAAATGAGGGGTGAACCTGCTGGAAAGCACTTCTGAGAAGGATCTGGAGGTCTTGGTAGATAATAAACTGTCCATGAGCCAGCAATGTGCCCTTGTCACCAAGAGGGCCAATGGAATCCTGGGCTGCATAGGGAATAGTGTGGCCAGTAGGTCAAGGGAGGTCATTGTCCTTCTCTGCTGTGCACTGGTGAGGCCACAACTGGAAAACTGCATCCAGTTCTGGGCTACCCAGTTCAAGAGAGGCAAGGAACCACTGGAGAGAGTCCAGTGTAGGGCACTAAAGATGATTGAGGGATTGGAGCACCTCCCTTATGAGGAAAGGCTGAGAGAGTTGGGAGGGACTCTAGCCTGGAGAAGAGAAGGCTGAGGGGAGATGTTATTAATACTTATAAGTATCTGAAGGGTGGGTTGAAGGAGGATGGAGCTGGACTCTTTTCAGTGGTTCCTAGTGACAGGGGCAATGGGCACAAGCTGGAACTTAGGAAGTTTCATTCAAATATGAGGATGAGGGTGACAGCACTGGAACAGGCTGCCCAGGGAGGTTGTGGAGTCCCCTTCTCTGGAGACCTTCAAGACCTGTCTGGATGCAACCCTGAGTAATGTGCTCTGGGCAATCCTGCTTTAGCAGGGGAGTTGGACTAGATGATCTCTAGAGGTCCCTTCGAACTCTGACAATTCAGTGAGGTTGAAACATAATTTCCTAGTGATTTTTGTGTATTTGACCTATTGCGTCTTAAGAAACACATTTACCTTCAATTCTTCTAGATCTGATTTCTATCCCTTGCAGTCTCTCCTTTCCCCTCTCCCACACTCGGCAAGTACTCTGCCAAATCCAGAATAACACGAAAATAGGAAAATATACTAACTGTGTCTATACTGAGGAAGTGGTTTCCTTAGAAATGGTAACCATATGAAAGCTATAAAGGCTGATACCAAAGCTATAGTTGAATATACGGATGTGGGCCCTGGAAAAAGGGAAATGGGATCGGTTTGCTAGCTAAAGGGAAAAACCTTGTTGTTGCCTAGGCTTTTTGCCAAAGCACAGCTGAAGTAATCTTACTTTAGGTGTGTGTTTTGTGGCAGCTTTTTTCCTCTCTTGCTTTTTACAGAAGGTGCTTGTAGGAACATGGTTATGAACAGAAGAAAATCTGGTTTGATTTCATATTTTCATGGACTTGTAACTGAGAAGGTGGGTGTGCGCTTTGACAATTGATGTCCTCCATGGGTGGGAGAGGGCTCCCAGTGCTGCCTTCAGCTGTGACTCAGCACCGCTCAGTTTCCTGATGCAGCTGCTGTGGTGTCTGGGCAGACACAAGCCAGAGGCTGCTCTTGCTGGTCCCATTGCAGTGCTGGTGAGGGGGTTTGACAGCTGGAAGAAGTCAAAGGAGCAGTTGCGGGCAGCAGAGTGGGAGACAGAAACTAGGAGAACAAGGACTATTGTTACAAACAGAGCTCAAGCCTCCTTGCTCTCTCAAAGTGCCAATGCTAACCAACACAGAGACCTTCCTGCTATGACAGAGTTACAGTAGCAATTAAAATAAATAAGGTACTGGTTCTCATACTGAGAAAGTGTAGATCTGTGAACTTGAGGTAGATGAAAAGGTTGGAGGTGGATTTCTCTAGAAATTTTAGAATGTCTGTGGAGCACAGCACTGTTAGATACCAATGTATAGTCAGTAAAGTACAGAGCTTTACACTTGACTCAAGTAGAAAGAGATTTGTCATTGAAATTCCGTTATTCTTCTACCTTATAAGGCATAAACTTTGGTACTTTTATATCCACTTCATTTATCTTTTTTTCCTGGGACTTGCACTTTGATGTAAGTTACAAAATTAGTCAATTAAATAGATTTCCTTTATAGGAAAAAGCAGGAATGAATATTCAGCAGTCATAAAAATGCTCTGTAGATTGCATCTAATAGGAATGAAATAGAAAGCAGAAGCTAATTAGAATTCCAGAAAATGGGATATTCATCTATTTATAAGAATTTGAGTCTTCGTATGCCAGTTCTCTAAATGCCCTTGATTTTTAAGCACTTCTGGAGAAATCATTAAATGAAGGAAAAATAAGAGGAATTTTAAGAGCCAAATTATGCTGATTTACAAAAGACGAGTGTAGCCATCATGGATTGTCTGGTTGAACGATGCATGAGTAAAATATAACACAGTGCTATGCCTGAAATTTACTCTCATCATTGCTGAAGCTTTGCCTCATGCCAGGGACTTACTATCTCCACACGGACTGATGTGCTAAGCTAGAAGTATAGGATGTAGGATTAGACTTTTTTTTAGCGCATCTTCTTTGTTTATTTTTCAGATCAGGTCACAGTACTTTTCAATGTAAGTGACTCCCTAGAGCAGATTTTTCTTTTGTATCTGTTTCCTTACGTCTTTCGTGTGTTTGAATGCTCTTGCTTCTCCCTCGCATTTCTAGCTCCTAAGCATATGACTTAGAGCATTCACAGGACTTGTGAGAAGAAGGTGACCTCTGGCTGCTGTGAAAGAAAATGTCAAAAAAAAGAATGCTGGACTTCCATTTCTACAGGGATATACAAAACAGCTGCTGACATTCTGGGAGACCTGGAAAGCCTCAGGGAATCATTCTACATTGTGCTTGGTTCTGTTAAAAATGCTCTGTGTATACTTTTTAAAGTATGTATGTGTGTGAATTACGAAAGTAGGAGAGGCCATTATAGGGTGGCATACTCGTAACTCATATGGAAGTGTTGCCTGTTTATTTAGCTGAGTATTGCCATCACTAGAAAACAATGCCAAGGGTTTGGGGAAAAAAAAAAGCCTCAAAACAAAACCTAGCAAAGCTTCATGTTATGTCAGCAGGGTTGGGCTATCTAATAATTGTGCCATTTTCTAGCTGATATGTGTGCCTGACCTGTAATGCCTGCCAATTACAATATGAACGAAAATACAGTGAACCTGCATAAAGTGGAAGAAAGATGTACTGTATTTTGATATAATTTTACTGTGGTCTGCCTCTCAGCGAGAGATGTTCAGGTATTTTGTAAATACTATTTGTAAATCAAGACCATTTGGAGCCATTAATGTCCTTGTGTTCGAGAAACTTGTGCACAATAGAGACAGGGCTTTTGCTTGGGACAGCAGGGGCTGGCAGTAAATGGGGATGAGGACGTGGGAGCTGGGAGTCCTCAAGCCTCACCATCCTTCTCGGTACCATCTGAAAGGAGATCATGTCAAGTGACTCATCCTAGATCAAGCCATTCCTTCTAATAGTTGCACTTGCATTTTCTGGGTAACAGCATTAGCCACATTTGTAGGCCAGCTTGGCCATGCTGTCACTGGTGGTGTGAGGAGGCTACTGAGCTGTGCTCCTACCAGCTGCATGGGCAACTAATGCACCCATCATCACTCAGCCCTGGGGAAGGAAGGGCTTCTTTGAGAAGACCTTAGGGGAAAACTGAAGTGCAACATTGATGACTCCTGCCTCATGCACTTAATTGTCTTATAACTTTTGCCACTCCACGCAGTCTATTCTGAACAACTGTTCAGAAATATGTCTGCTATTTTGTGCACTCAGTATTTAATTTTTAATACTGCTCAGTGTAGATATGATGTGTAGCAGCTTTATTGGCAACATATCTTGAATGTCTCAGTTGCTCTGAATTCTGCTGTTTTGCTGTCTGGGTGCAGGATTTCAGAAGTAAAGAAATATAATTGTTAATTATTTGGTGTAGCGAAGTCTTAGTGAATTAAGTTGTTAAAAATGTGAAACCAAATTCACATTATCCCCATTTTTTAATATCCTTTTTATTAGCTTGGGCTTTCTGGGTGATTTCAAGTCTCATGCTAAGTGTTTTCACTATTCTTAACTTCTTACTAGATAAAGAATTGGCTTGCAACCTGGTTTAACTCAGTGCCTTTCAGGCAGGTAATTTTTCAGCAGAAAGTAACTGTGGAACATCTCAGAGGATCATCAAATGTTTAAAGAATGTGAGTCTAAGCCATTTCCTTGTGCACCAGAGGGAATATGAGCAGATATAAGTGTCTAGTCTGAGAGCAGGAGGGCTAACAAGGAAGGCATTGTATGAAAAGGTGTAGGTCAAGCACAGATAGCCACTAGAGACTGAAAGACCAGGGTATTACTTGTAATGGTCTAGAATTGTTATTACTGTTACTTGTATTAATATAATCTCTAAAGGGTATTTCAAAGGGAGGGGACTCTTGAGTTTCTGCAAACAACAATGGAGTAATCTTTGCTTAGTGAAAACTGGTAAAGCATCCATAGCTTAGAGCCTCTGAGGATCTGGACTAAAATTTGGTTGTGATAGAGCTAGAAATAAAAAGATAAATCCTTCACAAGAGGGAGAAGGTAGCTAGCAAAATAAGCATCAAGTATCAAAATGCAGAAAATAGGGTCTGGAGGCATTGAAATGCAGATCTTAGGAATTCAGGAGCCATGTCTTCTGAACAATGTGGCCAGCACTTTTTGGTATATAAGCACTTTTGGGTATGTATTTAGTATATAGTCTAGTTGCAGTAAACTGGTCTTTTTGACTAAATTCATCATGACAAATGCCAGTCTGGAATCTTTGCTCATGCAAGTGAGCGAATACATACTAAAAGTAGGGAGGGTTTCATTGTAGCAGCTGCTTTAAAAGAACTGAAACAGTAAGAAAAAAGATAGAGTCCATTCTGTAGCCTTTCACATGTCTCCTCTGAATGCAGACGCTGGCTACAGTTATATTTTCTGTAGTGTGTTGCTTACAGTACCCCGGCAAGTTTAACTTGCTGGCATAGGCAAGTGCAACTCCCATTAAACTTAGCAGGAGCTGTGCTTGCTGAACTTGGCCCTCTGCCTGCAGAAAATTAAATGTGTTGGCAGGTTAGCCAGAGGAAAATGTTCTTCTATTTGGGGTGTTCGGCACTTGTTCTGAGTCACTCTGGTCTTGCAGAAGAGAGAAATTCTCCCAAATCAGGGCTAGCCAGGAGGGCTCAGACGAATTGTCTCTTCCTTCTTCCCCTCTGTATTAAGTTCTGAGAAGCCTGAGAACTGTACAAAGCATGGTCACTGGCAAGCTCAGAATGTGTAGTAGCCTTACCTGCACCTTCGAGTTTGTGTTTGTACCCATAATGAGGAGAACTTCTTTGTTTTCTCTTTTATGAGGCAAGGGTTTGACAGGGGACATCAAAGTCATGGTTTCAGCCTTTTCCAGGTGTGGTGGCCACAGTAGTATGTATACAGTGAGGACTGTAAAATGTGCATGTGCTCATACATGAAAGCACACCCTTCAGCACCTGGAAAAGAACAGAAGAATGTGTGAAAAGGTCTTGAAATCTAATACTGTTTTTGAGCTATTGCAGTAGGATCATTCTCCCTTCTAGGCTGTGTTTTAGCCCCAACCTGCACTTCTCTAGCTTGTGCTTTATTTGATTGTTTTTTTTCTGAATTCCCCTCTTAATTTGTGAGAGCAGCTGAGCTGTCTTTTCCTGGGATTTCATGGATTAAAAATATCCCACTTCCAAATGTCTTGGGAGATTTAGTCTTGTTTCTGAAAGTGAGGTAGGCACTTAGTAGTATAAATCCCATTACAAATAAATGGGATTCAGAACTGCTTATGCCTATTTAATTTTTTTAAAATGGAAATTTGGTCTCCTGCTAACATATATATAAAAAAAAAAGTCACTTTGTGTGTTACTCAAAATAGTGCTTAAAATAAAGCAGTTCTATAAGATGCTGGTTATTAGCATTCCTTGCATTGTACAACGACTTCTGAAGTGGACAGAATTATATTATCTGGAGTTGTAACACTTCAGTCTCTCTTAGAATATTTACAATAAAAATCTGATGCTAACAAGTATTGTGGAGTATATTTATTCTCTAGCTGTAGATTAAACAATTGATTCTGCAAGATTAAAATGCCCCACCTGCCTTCTTGCACACTTTTGTTTTGCAGTGTCAAACAATATAAAATGAATACTGCACTTCCCTCTATCTAATTGAATAATTTACTGTAAATAGCTGTCATTTACTTTAGAGCAGGAGGGGATCATTAGCCAAATGGATGTGACTAAGTCATGCCTTTAATGCGTTAGAGGGGCCTAAAATGGAATCATCTAAATGGGACCATCAATACAGCATGCTGAATTAAGTCAGAGGCACTTAAAGCTTTAAGTCCTCTTTCTTGTAAATTACATGCTCCCTCGGCAGAAAGGTAATCAAGAACTTGTATAAAATATGGCATCTTTGTTTCAAAGCCTTATTTTTAATGAATAAAATAGTACAATTTGGATGACATGATTGGTAGGCATAACTGTGTTTTGGATTTCCCTCATTTTAATTACCTCCCTTCCTTACTGATTGAAGCTTTCTTGCTTGCAAGCAGCTACTTGTGCTGACTAATATTGGCTCTATTCCGTAAATAAAATAAGCAGGTAATAAAATATCTTTTCTTGACTTTTATGGGTAGATGACCTGATAATTATTTGCAGAAGTTGGTATTTTGTATATGTAATTTTAGAAAGGTCCCAGTCAATCTTAACTCCTAAATGCAGAATATGTTTTTGGCTTATTTCACCACTGAAGTCAGCCGAAGGGCTGTTGGGTGCTTTAATGAGTCTGTCCTTCTCATTGACTCCTCCTGGCCCCATCCGGTTATGCCATTCAGTTCTCTCTTATCCTGGAGAAGTTTGGTTTTCAGTTAAAATCAGAAGCCAAAATTTCAATGTCATCTGAAGAGGAGGATGCAATACAGGCAGCAACTCTCTTAGGTGTAAGACTTAGTTTAAAAATTATTTTAATTAGTTGTGACTCTGGGAGTTTGTGTTACCCATAAGAATTTTCCTTTCTGAAGTGTACTGGGGTCCCTTCAGCCTTGATAATTCTGTGACTATGTGATACCAGCTTCTGAGTCGCAGTGACTTTGTAGGAACAAGTGGCACATGTTTTAAGAAAAGCACTTCCTTTCTGAGTTTTCATGGTGCTCTGTTTTATTCTTCTAATCTTTTAGGGGTTCTAGGATGTTAAATTATCTGATGTACTTTTCCATGTTTATTCTTTACTGAATTCCCTGTTCAGTCATCTCCTGTCAGCAATCAAACATTTAATTTTTTTTAAAATCTTTTTTTTTTTTTCTTATGAAGCATTCCACTCTCTCATGTATGAACTCTTCAATTCTTGGACTTAGATTTTTGGAGGTATTTTAATATCAACTTGAGGTTCAAAGGCTGTATATAAAAAAATCTCCCCCAACGTTATTGCAAATATAATCTGTCACTGCACTGAAGACAGTAGAAGAATTCAATATATGGTTACTTCAGAAATTGGAGAAGTTAAATAATGTACTGCGTAGCTGGGAGGAAGCTGGTGACAAACCTTGTAGAAAGGAGGATGATTTCCTTATTTTCATTCCCCAGCTGTAACCATGCCCTATATTTCCTGTAACTGATTCTTCTTTTTATTTTTTTTTTTTAGCTTTTACTGAAATTTTTTTTTATAAGTAAATTCATCTTGTGCTTTGAAACTTTTCAGAATCTGCTTATGAACTGCTTTCACTTTTATTGGATGAGTCATGAGTCGAAAGCTCTGTCCTGTAGTTCCACCATGAGTAATGCTTAGCATTTTCTTGAGTTCTCTTCTAGAAGACTATTAAATTAAAAGAAGAATCTGGTTTTTGATATCTTAATGGACAATTAGGTGGCTGTGTCTCAGAACTTATTTACATTTACCACTGCAGTAATTTAAATTTTTTCTTCCAATTTAAGGATGTCACTTTTTTCCTTGCATGTAGAGGTGGCTGGTGATAGTTTTCCATCTTTAAATAAAAACATTTTGGCATTTGGGACTGCTGTATAAGTATTGAATCTGCTTCGGGAGACAGTTTTTTCTGAGATCTGTATTGACAAAGCTGGCCCATGTACATAAGCTTCAAGTGACAATGTGATATTAAAGTCATAGTAATAAATGTAGAATCATATAATTCTTTAGGTCGGAAAGGACCTTTGAGATCAGAGTCTGACCATAAACCTAACATTGCCAAGTACTCCACTAAACCATGTCCCAAAGCACCACATCCATGTATCTTTTAAGTACCTCCAGGGATGGTGACTTAATCGCTTCCCTGGGCAGCCTGTCCCAATGCTTGACAACCCTTTCACTGAAGAAATTTCTCCTGTTATTGACTAAATCTCTGCTGGTGCAAACTGAAGCTGTTGCTATGTAGATGATGTGTGGCTTCAGGAATTCTAGTTTTTCATCTGAGCACTGACTGAGAGGTCATAGGCTGTTCCACTGAAACCTCTGTGCCACATCTTGTCCAAATAATGTTTACCTAAAGAAAAACTTATACATGCAGTCTCTACTGCTGGTGGGGCAGGCTGTCTTCCTGGCTGCTCAGATGACAGATACTTCCTCCTCTTGACCGCCAAGGCATTGGCATATCAGTAGATGGGTATTGGCAATACCTACCAAGTTATTTGAAGTGCCTGGCCCTCAAGTGTTTACTGGTATACTGTAAGTGTAATTGGCACAGGCAGTTCTTTGGATCCTGCTGGGGTGGTGTAAATGTTGGATTGTTGATAGTATCTCTAAGCTTAGGTGCCCTGAGAATAATGAATACAGTATTTGTAGGTAGAATATACACCCTATCCCCATGAAGTGTTAGAGGCGTGCCTATTGCCTTGCTGGGGCCAATTATAGGCTTTGGTTGTATAGGTAACATTAAGAAATGATGGGTATTTGGAGATGAGCAGAGTTTTCTGAGGCTGAAAATGAAAAATGGAGATGTATGGATCTCTTAAAACCAAAATGCTCTCTGTAGAGGTGGTAGATGGGGAAATACTGGCATTTTAATAGAGTAATGAGCTCCCTGGAGAGATTTGGAGTTTACCTGGCTACTTTTATTCCCTTCTTGCAAAAGGGGGATGGCTACTCCACAACCCATGTGTTGTGAGTAGCAATAGACACAAACCTGAAGATGGAAGTTTTCAGGGCAATGAATCAGCTCTCTGACCTCTGCTAAATTTTGGTGCATCTGCATCTGAAATGGTCAGCAACAGATTTCTCAGAGTGGAAGTTCATGGAGAACTTTCACGCTTAAAGATTTCTTTGGTCTTTTGTGTCTGACAGGTTAGTAGTGCACAGGCTTGTATTGGAAGGGAGTGAGCAGACTGCTTTCCAAATATGAACCTAATGTGTGTCTGTCTGACTTTCAGTGAAATATTAATGAGCAAGTTCTGTGGCATAGTCATAAATAACTGCAAGGCTCAAGCCAAAATCGTGGAAAAAAACCCCAAGGTCACAGTTATGTTTTTCTATGAGAAAAATAAAGTCTAGATTCTGAACACTCCTAAGCCTAATGATTAGGAATTAATTGAATTTGGCTGCTAATAGCAAAAGCTTGCCTCCGGGACCTTTACTTCCCAATAATTCTGGTGTATATGTCTCTACTTGTGCCATCCCAGGCTACGATAATAATGAGAAATATTTATTAAAACATGAGCCCTCTTCTGCAATGAGATTTGTAGTGTTTAAGAGGTAATTATTTTTTTCCTCTTTCAATATCACTTTTCAGAAAATGAGAACAAATAACACATCCGTCCTGGAACAGACTGTGAGGTAGTTCACTGTGTACTCAAAATTTGTGTGCCAGTTCCTTTGCGTAATAGGTTACCAAAAATCAGCTGAGGAGCCCAGTCAGTTACTGTAGTACAGCTGATAGATGTGAAGATGCTGGACTCCAGTAACTTGATATGTATCTGGGAGTAATCAATGAGAAAGAAAATAGAGGCCATTTGAATTTGTTTTTTTTGCTTGGTTCTGGAGCTCTGCAATTCAAGAGTGCTCTGGACACAAAGACTCAGTGCAGCATGCTGACTTGTAGTAGGCTCTGCACTTTCTGCTCTAAGCCGCTCCCAAGACACAATGTGATCTCTGGTGTAAATCTAGTCTATTGTGCACAGGCTGTAAAATCCCCCAGAGCCTTCAGATTTGCTAGGGATTTCCAGGTGTGGTCTGTTCTTTTTACATCTGCCCCTGAGAAACTGAATACAGGAATCATCCTGCAGGTTGGTTCTGCCTCTAGTGCTGTTGAGGATTCCTTGCCTGCATTGTTATTACAGCTTTTTAGCTCTTTCATGTTGTTTTGTGGAAAGGACAGAGGGAGAAGAAAATGTTTGACTTGGATGCTCTTTGGCGGTGATTCAAAAGTATAAATGCAGTATTTTCTCCTTAAAAAGAGAAAAAGCCCACTGCTGCTTTATTGCTTGAATTTTATGTATAATTATGACAACTAAGGGCCACCAAGGTGATTAGAGGGATGGAGCACCTCTCCTATGAGGACAGGCTGAGAGAGCTGGTGCTGTTCAGCCTGGAGAGGAGAAGGCTCCGGGGAGACCTTATAGCAGTCTTCCAGTATCTGAAGGGAGCCTACAGGAGAGCTGGGGAGGGACTCTTTGTCAGGAAGTCTAGTGACAGGACGAGGGGTAATGGTTTTAAATTGGAAGAGGGGAGATTTAGATTAGATATTAGGAAGAAATTCTTTCCTGTGAGGGTGGTGAGGCACTGGAACAGGTTGCCCAGGGAAGCTGTTGATGCCCCATCCCTGAAAGTGTTTAAGGCCAGGCTGAATGGGGCTTTGAGCAACCTGCTTTAGTGGGAGGTGTCCCTGCCCATGGCAAGGGGGTTGGGACTTCATGATCTTTTAGGTCCCTTCCAACTCTAACCATTCTATGAACTAGGAAACAAGTTCTGCTCACAGGCTGAATGGAGGTGTTAACTGGAGTTACTAAGGGGAAAAAGTAAGCAATAGAAACAACAGTTAAGTGTTGCTGTAGCTCAAACATTCATTTTTTTGTGTGTGTATGCGTAACTTCACAAACAAAATCTGTTTTTATTTTTTTTCAGCTTGTAGGAAGCAGTTTGTGTTCATCTACTGGATTTATTGTCTCTATCTAGAAAAGACATACTTAAAGGTAGAGACTGTAATTAGCACAAGGATAGCCAAGTGGAGGAGAAACACTGTTCAGAGAGCTGAGGTCCTTGAAAGCACATAGCTCAATCACACTTGCTTTACCTGTTCCCTTGTGTGTGTTGGCTCATCTTACACGGTTGTTGCTAAATTAAATCTCCTGTTCTTGTATTCTGGTGACATACCTTATTAGCAGGTGATAACTTTGACATCTCTTCTTCCATTTTAACTTTTCAATAGCTTTTTGATGTCCTTTACTTTCTTTTACCAATCTGTAGAAGAAAGGGGAAAAACTTATGATAAACTTTTGCAATAGAAGTAACAAGTTTACTGGTAATTCAAATAGGGAAGTTGTTTAATTAATAGAAAGATTTTATTATAAGTCTTTCGGGTTGATTTTTTAGGTAAATGTGTGTTTAACTGTATTGGTCTAACACTGATTTTAAGGTTTTCAGAGTTATGACAAAGAAAAGCAACTGGATATTAACTCTGTGAAATGAAAAAGTTGATTGCAGTTGGCAAATATCGTGAAAATATCACCACTGTTTACCATGTAATACCTTTTGATACTTCCAATAAAGACTTGGGTAGTGTGGGCTGTAACCTGAATTAATAATATCGTTTTGTTCATCTCTGTTAAAATGTCAGATTTTTTTTTGTTGTTGTTCTTTAGTGGAATATCATTGTAAGTAAAGATGTCTTTCAGACTATCTGTCTGACTAACTGGAGTCAATACTAAGCAAGATGAAATCCTTTCATTACAGAAAAGGGATTGTATAGAGAAATGTGCAAAGATATCATTGTCATTTTTCCTAGCAGTGAGTAACTTGTGTAGGTCTTTATTATTTTCCTTTCATTTTAGTTCTTAAATACAAGGTTATAATCTTCTCTCTCTATTTTTTTTTCTACATTATTAAACCTTGAAATATTTGGTTTCAATTTGTATTTCTCTCATGTTTAACTTTGGGTAAATCACTTAATTCCTGTTTCTCTATTTCCTGCCTAGAGAGATGATTTTCCTTTAAGCTCCTTTTGGATTCTTTTTTCTTTTAATGTTTTTAGAGCGAATAATGAATCTTAGCTGTAATTTCACTACACTTTCACTATAAGCCTTATGTTAAGAAATAACACTAAACCAGCAATATTTGCAGGCATTTCTTCTGAGCAGTGTAGTCTTTGTGCAAGCCTGTAGTACAAGCATAGTAAGGCACAAAAATTCTCCTCCTTCCATTTTAATTTGTCCTACACAATGGCTAGTTGGGGGACACAGTGCAGCGGAGAACTTCGTAGAGTAGGGTAGATGGTTGGACTTGATGATCCCAAGGGTCTTTTCCTACCTAGATGGTTCTATGAAACAGCAGCCCTTTTGTTTCTGATTTCTCCACAAGGAGACTGGGAAGGCACAAGATCCCGCCTCCTGTTGAGGAGACAAGAGGAAATCCTTTAGACTAGATATTTGCTTGTGGCTACAGTATTGAAGGTAAATCAGACAACAGCAGGGGAATTTCACTTGAATTCAAGTATTGCCAACTGACACAAAGCTCTGACGTCAAATTCAGGTGTTGGGGGGAAATGTGTGGGAGCCCCCAGCCTGGCCTCATCTGCCCTTGTTTTCAGAGACAGGTTGAGGCTCTGCCGGCGGTGGTTTCCTCATGGTCCACCTCAGGGTGGCCACAGCCCTCTCCTCACCTCAACCCTGGGGCTGCAGCTCTGGCAGAGTGATTTGGGCTTTTGCTTACTTCAGGGCTGGCTGGGGCTTCCCCTCCCAGCCAGGCCTGCAAGGAACTTAATTTACAGCTGGTGTGTCCCTGGTTGCTACTTTATAGTATTGGGTGGGGTGGCAGAAAGACTTCTGGAAAAAACAAACATCAAAAACAAAATGGAGAAGGGGGAATTATTCTGTGATCTGGTGGCACCTGGGCATCTCCAAAGAAGAAGCCCTGTTACAGCCATCAGTGCTGGTGCCACCGTGGCTGAGAGCAGTCCATGGTGATGAGAGGTGATCTGCAAACCATATGGTTAAACGTTGTTGATACATTTCTCTCTTGGTTTCAAAATTATTTCTGAAGTCAGGAATGGGGTTGTGTCCCTATTGTGAGTGCTTGAATTGAGACTTGTGTTGTGCAGGTGATGTCAAATTAGCTGTTTGGTTTATTTTAATGAGGGAAGGGGAAAGCACTGTGCAGTCTGTCAGCAAGCAAGGGAGCGTAAATAGAGAGTGGTTGTACATCTCAGCATTTTATGATAGCAAGTTGCATTAATACTGCTCTGAGAACCAATAAACATTTTTATATGATGATTATTCTGCATCACATAAAAGATAAAATACAGCTTTGGAGTGCACCAATTTGCCACCTATTATTCAGTTCCTGAACCTCAAAAGCAAATTCTTCTCCAACAAAACTGGCTCTAAAATGCTAATTGCTAGAAATGTGACCACTAATCAGTTTGGTCCCATAATACTGCCATCTGTATAAATCGGTGTGCCTCTTCCAGAAGAAGAAATTTTCAAGACTTTCACTGATAAGATTAAAAAAAAGAGATGCCAACCAAGTGATTAGCCCAGTGGCTTTTTGCCCAAAATAATTTTAAGATAGAGCGAAGGAGAGGGAAGGAAATCTAAAAATCCATTATGCCCTTCTCTATCTCCTTATTTTTAAATATTTTTATAATATAGTCCTTGATGATGTAAACTCAATATTTCTGGAGATTTTCTATTTAAATGGAAAAATTTGCTAAAGATGTATCACAGGAGAACTCATGCTTTGGCAAAAGGACTGACTATAATGCATGTGATGACAGATCCATTCCTAATTGCTGTGGTTCTATGTATGCTATGTCATGGAGAAAGATGGATTGGCCTGTGTAATGTGGATCTGTGCTTCCCCTCCCAATGCAATTAGGCCTTCTGATCACTTTACTTGGTGTGTTTCTGTATGATCCACTTGCTAAATTAAAAAAATTGAATGAAGAAGCAGATTTTTGCATTGTGGCAGTCAAAAAGAGAAAAATGTCTGTGTTCAAGGAGGACATCCTCAAGGCTCTAAAACCAGAAAGTTCAACAAAGAAATCAAACTCTGTATGCAGAAGCATGAGACCATGTCTTAAAGGATTGGCTTTGGATTTCTGCGTATACCTGCCTCAACTTGATGTTTTCAGTTGGCAATGTCGCACTTTTTATGGTACCGTAAGATCTACAAAATAATGTTCCTTGTCTTTAATTTTCAGGATGACCTATATGAATGGAGACACATGCCATACCCCTTTTTATTTACATTGTAATATATTTTTAATAAATATTTCATAAAAAAATTATAAAGTAATAAAATAGAGAATATTTAAACAAATAGAAAAATAACAAAATATATTTAAATAAAGATGTTACACAAATATATGCTATAATATAAAATATATAGAATATATATCTTTTTATATGTATATATTCATGGCTGTTTTGGATGAGGCATTGAGTGATCTGATCTAGTGGAAGGTATCCCTTCATCTGGCAGGGGGGTTGAAACTAAATGGTCTTTAAGGTCCCTTCCAACCCAACCCATTCTTTGATTCTATGATATATAAACAGGAATATTGTCAAAGAGACTTGTCTAAAATGAGACCCTTTCTCTACAGAAAATAGAGAAAAAATATGGAAAGAATATGCATTAAAAATAAAACCCTGTGTGAGTGAAAACAGATTTATGCTTCAGATTGTACCGGAATTGTGAGGAATAAACTATTTAGCAGTGCTTCCTTTTTGATTATCAGCCTTGCAAGAGCAGCTTCCATGAACGAATGGCACAGGTAGTGGCTGTTCTCACCTCTCCTTCTAGTTTTAATTTTGCATTCTAGGGCTGTAGTACGTACATCTGTTTATATGATCCCATACTAATACAAGCCATTTTAATGCATCATTTGAAGGACTCTTCATTATTTCTTTCTCCTGGTTTTACGGCTTCTTAGATTTGTGGCACTCTAGCTTAATTCTGAGTTGGCTTTTACTATTGTAATTAATTCATGTCCATATAAGCCTGTTATAATGCAAAATGACAACAAGATCCAAAGTCCTCAAATGGTTAGTGTGAAAAACTTCTGATGAACTGGACATGTTGCTGAAGGACAGAGTGTATGTATTTACTTTCTGACCTTTCTCATAAAAGCTGTCAAAATTTTGCTCTTAATTTGATTTGCAGCATTCCATTAACAGTTATTTTGTGTACCAGGAGACTAATAACTAATGATTCGCAGACTCCCAGAATTGTAAAATAAGGACAGGCACTGTTTGGCAGAACAGAGATTGTACTTTACTACAGATAGGAACTGTTCATATTAATCAAATGATATCTAGTCTGAAATGACTTTAAGCTAATGACTTCTTATTCTCAGGTTAACCATATTACTTATAGGGAACATGCTTTTCTAATTCTGATTGTTAATAATCAAAGGCTAGACGTGTGGATTTCTGTCATTTAGAAAGAGAAATGATACTCTTGATTGACCTTATTTTAAGATGTTCTTAGTGCTGAAATTATGATGTTGTAGGTTAGAAATCAGGTGGCTAAAGTTCATGGATTTGCCTTTTGATTTAAGACTTTACAAGGTTGGACATGTTTGGAGGGAATGAGCTCAAAAATGAGAATTTAATTGTGTGAGTTTCAGGCTTAATTATTCAGGACATCATTTTGTGATGGAGGACTTCCTTAGTGCCATCAGTAGTAGGAATAAGTGAGTCACACTTATTTCATCATGAATACTTGCTGCTACTGTGATACTTTTGGACTTGGATGTGTTTCTAATGGAATACCTCACTGCTAAGGTCCTCTTAATTTCTAGCTGGTGTTTAAATATGTGTTAATTTCTAGCTGGTGTCTAAATATGCGTTCATGTGTTGAATGTTGGAGAAGAGATTTAAATGGGGAGACTTTACAAGATGCAATTTGTTTTTCTAGCAGAAATAACATCTTTTGTAGGATGCTAAAAAGACATGATGTAGAAGCTGCTCTCCAATGTCAAACAGGCTTAAGCAAGAGGAGGCTCCCAGCAAGGTTTCCTGTAAGGCAGGAGTCATCTGCTGTTGTAGGACCAGTGGTTTGACAGGTCCCAGCTGCACTGTTGAGCTAATGAGGCATTGTACAGGTTTCACAGATGCTGCCAAGCCTGGTGTAAGTTAGGATGAGACTCCTTCTTTAATTTATGGCTGGACTATTTTGACAGATTTTTAAACTGTTTTTAGTTCTCTATGTCAGTTTAGTTCTCTATGTCACGATGAGAGTCTTGTGCTTGTATATAAGCAAGTTATCTCTTTCTTGTGGTGTGGTGTTTGATTTTTTTTGGCTATGAAGGTTACATCCTCTGTTGGCAGTGATTTTTCTGTGAGCCAAGCTTACATGCTGTTTCAGGTGCAGGGCTTTTGTTTTCTTCTTGTGTAGCAGCTCTGAAAGAAGCTTTTGGCTGACTTCAATGGGAATGTAATGTGGTATGTGGTCTGCTTTTCTACATCTACTAAACATACAGAAATAATATCTTAACATCTAATTTGGTGTTAACAAAGAGAAAGACGAAGGACACAGAGTCTGCTGCACTGAATGCATCCCATTTCTCATGCATGCACTTTGTCTGCCCAAAGAATTATGCTGATTATAAGTCATCATTTACAATGGTGACGCAGATCTATGTGCAGATATTTATTTATGTAGAATTTTATGTAAGTTACTAAAAAAATTGCCTTATAATAATCCAAGAATGGCAATTTTATTATTTCAGTGTAAGTATCACTCAGGTATGTACCAAAAGGACCACTATTGTGAACCACAAGTAGCGTTACTTTTTTGGTACAAGCTTACCTAGCCAGCAGCTTCAACCAGATGTGAGCCTGAAGCCAGTGGAAGAACGATTAGCTTCTCCTGCACAACTCTGCTAATGTTGCCTATCAGTATGTATGTACTTCAGAAATGTGAATGTGTGTATGTATATACACATGTACAATGTGTATACAAAACATACATATGATTTCATGATATTTTTAGTCAGAGGGGCATCTTTTAAATGGTCATCAGGAGAACGGTCTCTGACTTCAGGCATTGTTTTACATCTGTAGTTCTGCTGGCTGCCACACTGTCTCCACCATCTGTGAGGAAGCAGCTAGGGGGAAGGACTAAAAGATATGTGGGCATATACTTACAGATTGTGTATCCCTGGTGCTCATATGCACACCACCTCTTTTAGTTGCCTTATAGCCATTGTGTGAAAGCTATTAAACTTGGTGCCTCTGCATAGAGACTCAGACAGCAGTTGCAGCAGAAACTGTGCACATTGCCTTGCACATGTTTCAGTCCCTCAAAGATAGCGCCTTGGAGAGGTTCTCATGACAAGTTGCTACCATACGTGTTTCTTGTTAGTGTGCAGTGTGCCTCTGTTCTTCTATGTTTGTTGTCCTTTATTTGCCAGGGTGAAAAGGCCTTTGACCCAAAGTAGCAAGTTTTTGATAGAAGATGAAACATTTTATCCTCTGAAATCTTCTTGCTTGGACTTGAGTTGGTGCTTAGGGAGTAATCTAAATGGCCAGTTATAATAGGAAACCTTCCTTTGAGGAACATTGACTAGAGCTCAGTGTTGTGTTGTGGCCTTCAATTAAAATCAGCATCAACTAAACAGAGGAGTTCATCAGTCCTGTCTTGGTTTTTACTAGGAAGTACAGTTACCTTGGTCTTACCCAGAAAAATGAATGGGAACACCAAAAACTGAGCAATATCTGCCATTAAGCACTGTAATTGTCTGTCGTGTGGAGGAGCCACTCTGATCAGGACCAGAAACCTGTACAGTATTGAGTCACTGGGGCTCCAGCCTCTCTTGTAAGTCATGGATTTAGGTTGGCTAGTGTGGTACTTTGCTGTCCTGTGGGTACAGTTAGTCTTCTGGTAGATTGCCAGGTGCCTGATGAGAGCATTTTCTCATGTTGTCAATATTAACTTGAGCTTCAAGATTTGAGCTAATATCTAATCATAGTCTTGAGACACACTGTTTGGTTAAGATAGTAGTGTGGCATTTTGTTACTGCTCCTGGAGCACAAGTGACATCTAAGTAGGAGTTGATCATGTTTTTAAAGACTCTAAGCCGTGATATAAATGTGTGGTTTTTGGGAAGACAGTGTATAAAAAGCTAAAATTTTGCCAGGGTCCTAATTTATGAGGAACACTGACATGCAATAATATAATTTATGTCTGTGTGCATTATGTCCCCAATCACAATTAATGGAGTACAAACAGATGCTTTCATTTGTATGTGCAGAAATTGTTAGTGGGCTGAGCTAATGGTGAAGTAGCTTTAATTTACCAGAATGAAGCTGTTGATTTTGTGTTGGTAGTATAAGAGAGTAAATCCTCTGCCTGATGCTAAGCAGAAGGAGATCGCTTGGGTCCATGAAGTCTGTTCTTCTGCAGACTGAGAGACTATTTTGTTTGTTCTTTATATTATATGATTTAGGAGAAGACACTTCATCATGGAGATCTTGGATATTAAGACTTTATGCAGATGTGTTCATCTTTGATTACGGATATCTTCTCAAATGAAGAGAGTTATAATTGGCTATTTCCAGTAAATCTGATTATATGATTATTTATATTTGGTTATCTTAAATTTCTCTGACAAAAGACAAAAAAATTCACCAGTATAAAGAAATGAAGATCGCTGATTTATTCCAGTTGTTAGTGAAATCTGTGCACCATATGCCAAATGCTTTATAAAACCAGCAAGCTTGTTTTTCAAATCTTGGTGTGTCATGGGAGAAGAAGGATACATACTAATATTTTCATACTTGGGCATATGTATTTTCAGGCACAGTCTATTGAATTTCTGATACTTGCAATCTTTTTGAATCAAAGAATTCAGCAACACTGAAACTGCCTATTTTTGCTGATTTTTTTTTTTTAAACAGATTCTTTTCCCATATTTCAATATACCCCTTCTTTAGATGCATGGACTAAGATGATTAGATTTGTTTTTTTCCAGGAAAATTTAGGGAGCGGGGAGGAACACAGGGCAACACCATTAACAAAGCAATCTGGTGCTAATAGTGGACGGAGCATGTGAATGCATTACTCTGGATGTAATACTTTTATGTACTCAGGACAATGTTTGTGGGATCTTAGGGAAAAAAACAAGTACATGCATTAGCAATGAGATCAGTTTGCTAAGAAAGATGCTGAAGACCACTCTGTGTCAATTAAGAGCAGTTTGGAGCGGCAAATATTTTAAATGCTGGCTGACTCAGCTTGCAGAATGTAGCCAATAACCAAATGGCAGAATTTCACAAGTGGTTACATCAAGACCATTTTGCCTCAGCTGGTGACACAAACAACATTAATTTCCTGTGTAAAGTATTTTCTTCAAGAGTGAGATCCATTGATCCAGTTTTTAGTTCACATCTAGGAAATCATTGTTTTCCCAGTGTTCCTGTCTCCTCCTCCAAATTCATTCATCTTCTCGTTCTTCTTGAGTCATAGATGAATCTTTTCCTTCAAGTACTTTGCATTAGTTCTTTCTCTAGCTACGTGACTGAGAGAGAATGACTTCACCTTTTCCAGTAGCATAAGTCCTCTCTGGCTTTTGTTGAGAGTGTGCATTGATCTGTAGTGGTTGATGCCCTAATGTAAGGTGGGGCAAATTAAAAGAAGAGGGAGGGAGGCATCACTCCTCCTTTCTGTGAAAACGAGGAGGCTCTCTTTCTCTCTTGCCTCGAGTACAGTAGTGTTTGGATGTGTCTCTTGGACACTAGGAATAACATCAAAACATGGAAGTAAAAGCATTTCAAACTGATAGAAAAAGGAGATAATTTAACACGGAAGGGTCCAATAGTTCAGTAAATTGAATATCTAGGGTCTTTCTGTAAATGTAGTTCTAAATGATCCTGAAATCATATGAACATACACTTGCTTTCTCTTGAAATCTTTCTCACAATAACCTGAAGAATTACAATCACACTAAATAGATTTCCCCTAGAGTTCAAGTTAATTAAAAATAAGTGAGGCTAAATAACTCAATATTAACTCAGAAATGTTTGACCCAGATGGCTGTACCCAGGCTGGTCTAGGAAGTTCAGGAATATGCAAACTGTTGCTTATGCCATGAAATATACTTAATGACCTTGGTTAAATGCTGGAGTTGTGTCGTCGTCTAAGGAAAATAAGCTTTTTGAATTGTTTTAATAAACTAAGACCACAGATCGGTAGGAGAATGTCATGCCACCCTGGACTGAAGAGGCCTGAATTTCCCTTGTCTTACTAGATGTTTGTTTTCTTTCTAGATTCCAGCCTATGGAGAAGTGCACATAAGAATAGGATAAATATGGCTTTTAAGGGTGAGGACCACTTAGGTTCCCTTCCGTTACCTGTTCAGCGGTAAGTGGTACACTTTGTCATCCAGACTTGAGTGATTAAATGCCTCTAAGGCTGCAGCTCCACTTTCCTTTGGGGATCCAAAGATGCTGAAAAACTAATTTTTAAACTCAGTTTTAGGTAATGTTAATACAAAATGTTGAGAATGAATGTAGAAATCTGGGATGTATTTCTCAAGGCATTTGAAAATTTGGATGCTTGCAGTCTGGTGAATTGTGACAGTGAATACACAGTGGAGATGTGACTGTATATACTGGACCAGTTCTTTGGCATGATGAAAATCACTAGAACTCTGCACTCTGTGGCTGCAGAAAATTATAAATATAAATTTCTTTAACATGTTTGACTTTCTTCAGTGTAGCTGTAGTAATGATATGAATGTTGTAGTATTATCTCTGCAGTCTGTGGTGCCCTGGTGGGACTGGAGAGGTTGTTAATGCTTTCACTAGCATAATCAATATTCCATGAAAAGAAAAAAAATGAATACCATAAGCTTCTGCATTTTCATTGAACTATAGTCTTGACAGGTGGCACAACTGACACTTGGGGGGTGGGGAGGTAAGAGAGCAGGGGCTGCTGATTGCAGGGATAAAATAAAAAATAAAAAGGATTATAATTTCAGTTTTTCTCCTGGTCTTCTTTCTTCAGATCAGATTGTAAGTTTTTTTCATCATCAACTGGCTGCTGATATGCAATCTCAAAATGTGATACATTTTTTCACCAGAATTTGATAATTCTTTACCTTTCCCTACCCACGTCTTCCAGCAGAAACTGATAATACCATTAACTCACAGTCACAGTAGGACCATATGAGTATATCATCTTCGGGAAGAAATGTTATGTGGAGGAGCATAGTTTGGGGATCCCAAGTGCCAAGGTAACTGGTACTGTTCATTAGATTTTAGCCTAGAAGCTAAAGTCCTAGAAGCTCTGAATAGCCAAGCATGGCTTATATAAACAGCAATGAGGAGTCCTGTCTCACTAGTTTAATTTTCTTCCATGGGATGGAGCCATGGAATATCACTTCAGATGCAGATGGTAGTGAAGACAAACTAATGACTTCATTATGGAAATGCTCAGGCTAATCTAATGGTCAGATATGCTGCTAGACATCCAGGTTAATTGCTTGAGGATAACTAGCGGGTTCCAGAAGCTGAATCCTGGATCAACAAGTCAAAGAAGTTGTTAAAGCCAACTGCTATGCCCAGAAATTAGGTTGCAAAATGAGCTCGTGAAGCCTCTTATTGCAGTAGAAAACTACCTGCAAACAGAACCAAAAGCAGCATGTCCTTTTGTGAGCTGTTTCTTCTCCTCAGATTCTGTGGGAAATCACAGCTTGCATTAGTCACTAGAGTACTGAGTCACTATCTTAGTGGTTTTCTGACATACTTTCAGACCTACTTTCTCCAATTGACATCTAGACCGCTATGGATACAGTATTTAAAACTATACAGTATCATGAAAAAAAATCCCAACAAGTTAATGTTACTTTATTTTCTGTTTCAGTGACTTAGGAACTTCCAATTAGTGATAGCTTTGTCTTTTAGGAGGATATAGGATGCTTTTACAAAGAATTGATCTAGTTACTCTCCAAAAACTGTCAGTAGTCCTATGTAAATCACTTTACAGGACCACAAAAAAAAATATTAATCTCTTGCCATCAGTGATGGCCAGTTCATTCTAGCATGTGAAGTGTTTATATATTCCTTAGAGACACATATATCCTCATTCTTCCCTAGAGATTTTTAGTATAGCTTTTGCAAAATTTTGTAACCTTTTCCTCACATCTTTGTGTTGATATTGTTTTTCCATATTGCTGGTGAGTTTCTCCAGGTTCAAAGCCAATGTAAAAGAAGCTGCCTTTCTCTTCTGTTCCTGTCCTGCTTCCTGTGTAATGAAAGTTCACTGGCCTTTTTGTTTTCTTTAAGTTAAAATTGTAATTTACAGAAATTTTAGTTGTGGTTTTTCTTTTTTATATTGTAGTTGTGGTTTCTTGTACTTTCCATATTGAATAGTAAACCAAATTTAAATTTGGAGTGCTAAATCTGAAGTTATTTAGCAAAAGGAAAGAGTACTCAGAAGAGAAAAGTTAAATAGAATACTATTTTTGCTTCTCAGTTTACATGTTCAATGTTGCAGTTGTGAGAAATACAGTATTATTAGCCATATATTTAAAAAAGAAATAGAGGAAGGTCTTGTATGGGAATAAGATAAAAAACCACCATCAAAACAAACCCCAAACCAAACCAACCAAACAAAAAACCCCCATCCCCAAACCAAAAAAACCCCCTTCATCTTGCTGAAATACATTGAAATTTTGGCTTGGGATCAAGAGTTTCTATCTCGAAAATACTCTTGAAAATGAAGTGGGAGTGCGGGCAGAGAGAAATTGTGTTCCTGATCTTCAGAAATGCAATGCTGCTGGACTGTTTAATAAACTTTGTCTAAACATCCTTACACCTTCAAGAATGAAAGATAATACTGGAACTTATAATTTCAACTCGCATACAGACAAAGGACAGTGCTGATTATTTAAAAGTTTGGTTTTTTTTTTGCTTATAAAATATGAATATTTTGAGAATGAGGGCCAAGAAAATAAGCGTAATAGGTGTCTATATTTAGTTTCTTTTTCCTGGTTTTAATCCTATTACTATATTGCTTTCTAGCAGAAGTTTACATCGTTATTAGGATATATGAGATTTTTTTTCACTGCTTCAGATGAGGGAGAAAAGGCAGTGAAAGTAGACAAGGCTTTCAAATCTAGGTACTTGTGTTCAAATCCTTAGTAGCATTTCATCTCTCAAAATCACTTCCTTGGTTTGATATCCCAAAGCTGGAAAAGTTTGCCATAAGGGACTTCTGTAGCAGATCCAAAAATAGAACCCAGGTTTCCTGTCTCCCGATTCTTAACCTAAAGACAGTCCTTCCTGCTTTTGTTACT